>BJCO01362322.1:0-45072 GCA_018326465.1 Flaveria floridana
TATATATATATATATATATATATATATATATATATAATTATCACGTTTTCTGATTTTTAAATCCGGTACTCCGATCAACAGACCAGTAATACGTCTGATTCGCTGTCCGAAACGGTTCTGGAAACATACTATCCAAACATTATTGACTTTTTTTTTCTTTTTATATTTCACCACTCTAATTACTGCGGGTAAAGTGCTTGAACCGTATGTAAAATAATTTTACGTTAACCAACAGTTAAATTAGGTGCTCATTTCAGGTCTGCTCGTATATATGTGTTACAGTAATTAGCAAATTCACATTTTATTTTAGAAAGTTTAATCTTTAAATTAGATCGTGATCTTGTATCACGGTAAAGATAATCACTTCAAAAAGCAACTACACTATAAACTTTCATTGCGAAATGTGCATTATATATGTGTCTAAGTAGAGTACTAGTACTCTAGTAGCTAGTATGGGCTTATTGTTTAGTTATTAGTATTTACTTTACTTAAGTAATTACAAAGTTAATGCTAAATTTAATAAATTAGGTTATTTAATGGTGTAGGGGTCTCAAATTCTTTTCCTTTTCCTACTACAATCAGAAGATCAAACATATCGGTCTTGGATCAACTGGCCGATAATGTTATTCTTTTGTGACATTAAGATCATGCATGTGTTCAATCTGTAAAAAATAATGTTTTATAATTAAAGAGTAAAAAACAAGAAAACAAGAGAAAAACAAGAACCAAACAAAAATCAAGTAAGAATCGAGCAAGTATCAAGCCATGGTCAAGCAAAAATCCATATAAAATATTTATATAATTTAATACTCTAACATCATCTAGAATTCTTGAGTTCAAATACGTCACCGATAATTATGTACATCAATGGCGGCAAATAAACAAATTAGTTACAATTAGAATCTGATTTTTTTTCAGAGTGAAAAAAGGCATATTTAAATTTGAAAACATGAAGGCTAATGATAACACGGTATAGTAGTTGTCTTTGTGATGTGATCTAGACCCTTAATCACGTGAAATTAATTGAATATTTATGCCTCCGTTAACTGGAAAACCACCTCCTCTACGGTTTATAATCCTACTCTTTGTCTCTTTACTCTTGTTTCCATGCATGAATCCAAATTCTTATAAAGAAAAAACAAATGAAATTAAATATGACTCCTCTAAAGTGGTAGACTAGTAGTTATTCATTCAAAGCTCAATATTAATAAGGTCCATAACAAATTAATATAAAGGATCATACGCATTTTCTATCCCCAATTTGTGCTTAAATTAACATATATTTACCAAGAACTCTAGCCTAAGAGTATTCTCATCCTATTTTTCATTGGCTATTTTTATCCCATCCCATAACAAAAATCATTAAAATATTTACTCCAATCCATTCTCATCCTTAATTTTAGAGGAAAAGCATTCTCATCCTTAATTTTAGAGGAAAAGATTAATCTCATTCTCTAAATATAAGGGTTCATCATTCATCCATTATATATTTTTTTATATTTTATTAATGAATTTGAGTGAAAGAAAAAGAATAATACTAAAATAAATAACTATTATTTAATTAAGACAGGACACGATATAGGAATGAGATGCAGAAGATTTTAGAAAAAAGATAAGTAAATTTAGAAAACAATATTTTTTTTAAATAAATTATAGAGACAAGTGCGCAGAATGGATCATGAATGCTCTAAAGTGTTGAAACATGCTCTCGTTCTTTATTGATTAAGAGTTCAAGTGTATAACATCAAAAATATAAATTTAAAAGTAAAAATAAAACGTGTATGACTACGCTAGCTGTTATAAAAAATATAATGTTTTAGAAAAATGCATTTTTCAATACAATAACTAAATTTTATATTTTTACTTTACCGGTCTTAATATATTTTACTAGCTTTATATTCTATACGTTTATGTTCATTTGTGTTTATTCATTAGATACTATATGTATCCGTCAATATTTCTCATTTGACCATTTTTAGTTTAAGTTTATGCTAATTAAAGCTTGACAAACTTTTTAATGATTATTATGACAAATATATTTGAATAATTATATTTAATGTGTGTTAAAGCTTAAAACACTTTCGTTATGTTCACTGGCATTTGTTTATATTTGTTTGCTTTTGTTTATGTTTGTTTATATTCGGTAAGTATTTATTAACAGTTCATGGGCGTTATTTTTGTAATGAATGTACATGAACAAAAATCTTGTCCAATTAGTATTTGTGAACATGTATTTCATGAACAACTTTATGTTCTTAACGAGCAAACACGAATAAGGTCTTGTTCATGTTTGTTCTATTCGTTTGCAACTCTAACTTTTGATATTCACCTTTCATGCATCTATACACACACATGTATATATATAGAGAGAGAGCTAATTATACGGATGGTCCATGCGGTTAAACTTTATTGCACCTTTAGTTCTCACTTTTCCAAAATCATATCTATAGCATTTACTATTGATCACACTCCGCCTAACATAAACATTCCCTGTAGTGAATATCGATTAAATTTTGGTGTTATACATACGCTAAATTTTTGTACGCCTAACATGAAAAGATAAAAGAATTAAAAAAATTGTGTGGCCATTTAAATAAAAATAAAAATAAAAAAAATATACAAACACAATTTCACCTAAAGTTGCGTCGATTCACTCTTAAGTACCATTTTTGCTACAGTTGAGTGAGAATAAAAGTTATACTTGTAACAGTTGCAATTTTTGTGGTGTGAAAAAAATAAACCCCGCGATATAAATGAACCATAGAATTGTCCGTGTAACTAACTCTCTATATTTTTTTCCCTAAAACAACTTCCGGTTTACTCTTATTAACTACGTATACCAACACACGCATCTTGCAGCATTAATTTGAACGTTCGATCTTCTGGGTTGATCGAGAGATGACGCCTTATCATCACTAGATGTTATTTAGTACATGCATATTTTAAATTTCCTAGCTTCGAGTCCTTTTGAGGTGAGTATTTTATTCACCATGAGGTTTTTTCGTATACCCATGCCAAAACTCGTAACGAGTGGCCACAGGTTCTCTCAATTATTAAGTCTTTAGACAACAAAACATGGCCCATGTCCTTTGTTTTCTAGCATTTGGAAGGAATATCTATCTCCATCTCCATCTTCAATTCTTCTTTCTTTTTCATCACCTTAATTCACATACCAAATACAAAACCACCGCATAATTCTTTCCACTTATAATTTGTTTTTCATTTTCTCAACAGTAGTAACCATTAGCTAGCTAGCTAGATCCATTGGTCACAACAATTAATTCATGACTTGATCGATTGATCGATGGCAGCTTCTGCACTTGGTGTAATGGAGAAACCGATTAATAATCCGATTCAACATCAACAACAAAAATCACATGAAGCGTTAAAGTGCCCTCGATGCGATTCGTCCAACACCAAGTTTTGTTACTACAACAACTACAGTTTGTCACAGCCTAGACACTTCTGTAAAGCTTGCAAACGTTACTGGACCAGAGGTGGCACCCTAAGGAACGTTCCTGTGGGTGGTGGCTGCAGAAAGAACAAAAGGGTCAAGAGACCATTAACCACTGCGGTTGCACCCACACCATCACAGGTTAACCCTCAAAGAAACCATAACACCAACACTAATCTTGATCACCACCTGATCACCACTTCAAATAATAACACCAATCATCATCATCATCATCTCAACCCTTTGTTTTATGGGTTATTGCCATCAAACCCTAATTACCCAAGATTTGATCATCCTAGGGTTTCTAGCGTAAATGAAAACCCTGTTTCGGGGTATGATCTTCTTCAACCTCATGTGAATGCATCCGGTTTGGTGTTTCCGACGTCGGGTGCAGGCGGTTCGCTTATGGCTAACCATGGTCACAATCAAAATTTAAACTTTTCAACCTACATGAACAACTCATCTATGTATGGTGGTGGTGGTGGTGGTGGTTCTACAGCTTCTTGCTCCACTAGTGCTCCTACTATGGCTTCTTTATTAGCTTCACGCTTTAATCAACAGCAAACGTTTATGGAGTTCGCGAGCTACGATGGCGGTTCGATGGTGAAAGATCTGAAAATGGAAGCAACACAAAACATGATGAAATGGAATGGTAACAACTTTCATGACCAAAATAAGAATGATCAAATTGAAGGTGTTGTTTCTTCGGATCCAAACTCTATAATATGGGATAATGAAGGGGGAGGTTGGCTTGATTCGACTAATAACATTGGTTCTTCGGTTCCTTCTTTGATCTAGTTAATCTCATAATTCCCAAAAACTTTCATTTCTTATGGTTTCTGATGTTCAGCTTTCACTTGATCATCTTGTTTTTTTGGTTATCTTTCGTCTGTTTAAGTTAGTTATAGCATAATTATGTCAAAGCATTGATGAGAGGGGATTGGATCGGAGCGATCATGTCAGCTAGCAAATGTCGATTTCACGCCTTCTTAATTTTACATGAACAAGGCTCGATAATAAAAGATCGGTTAGTTTTGCGCTGAGACGAACCTCGGATCCTCTTCGTCTCGTCGACCCGAGTTCTACCATCGAGAATGCAAGAGTTTACAGTCAAGAATTTGGGTTCAATACTCCTGGTGTGTTCTCCTATCTTTTCTTGTATATACAAGTATTATTATGCATTATATAAATTAGGGTTTGTGGGTGGTGGTTTTCTAATTGTGAGGTGGATAGTTTACCATAGTGTTTTTTATCTTTTGTGTATTAAGAGGGAACGAGGGTATATTGGCATAAAGAGATCGAGTGGGATATGTTTAATTTTTAATCTTACATTGTAAGCTGGTAATTAGTTACTTGAACTTTATCGTGTCATCTTTTTCGTTGTAAACTCAACATTTATGGTTTTTGGTTAATATGATAGTATTATTCTTCTATTATTAATTCTAATTCATATCACTAGCAGAAAATAACTAACTAGATTTAATGCACGTAAAAGACGTGGCTTTTCTCTCAGTACTGAATATCAGATCGATATATGTTTTATTTTAAACGACTAGATGTTGTTCTATCTATCCTTCTGCAACTAATCTATACAATAGCTAGTTTATGTCAACCAAGCTCGAACACTTGACATCGGGGAACTTTATCACTTTAACTTCAAATAACGTTACCATTGCACCCGTCCAAATTAATGTGTTTGTGAGATGAGACTTTGTATAAAGAGTTTAATGTGGATATAAATCTTGTAATTAAAGGTAATGACGGTTGACATATCTATTGTGTTTACATGAGTTAACCAGGAATCTTGAAACCTGCTGGGAACATGTCTCAGTTCAACTTTATTAGATTCTTTAAACTGTCTCTTGGAATGTGGAGCACAAGTATGATGCATTTCAGCTTTGGGTTATGTTCCATGCAATAAGAATATAATTAAGATGGTAAAACCATAAAACAAATTTATATGATATGGTATTTGATACTTGTTTTATATGTGTAATATAGGTATCCTATTCTTCTGTGACATCAATTGAATACACATTTTCTATGTATATATAAGTGATTATCTAGTAGAAAGATCTTAGTTCCATCAGTGGGATGTGTATATATGTTGTAGATGATTTACTTAAACCTCTTTAGTAGCTTATAATGTGTATGATACATTGCAATTCTCTACATAAAATCTATGAAACTTTAGATAAATTAAACTTATATTTTCTAATTTTAATCGATATGGTGAAGTTGTACAAGTCCTTGTGGTCCAAGTTTACTCTCTTGAAGTCTACTGATCATGTGCACCCCAATGAACTCTCTTTCTTAAAGCTGTTTTTGCACGTGACCACACATCCACTCATGTCGAAAAAATTTAGGGGAAATGTTAAAGCTAATTTCTAATCTAGTTTTTTAACATTTTAATTCATTAATAATAAGATTATATCATTTGATAATATATAACATTTCATGGTTGTTGTGAATCATGATTTTGTTATTTGAAAGACGTATGATATGATGAGCATTTGATTTTACACTTTTTAAGGGCTTCTTTCGGTGTCCACCTTATATATAATTTAACTTTGACATAATTACTGTCACTTTAATCAACTTTTACAAATGTTAATGATTTGTATATTATTCGTTGATAATTTTACATCACAAGCTATGTACCATTTTAGCATAGAAAAAGGCTTACCTTTATGCGCATGCATGTCTTGTATGTGATGCTTTAGCTTTTGTGTGGAGCATACATGATGAAGATATCAAGCATATGTGCACCGAAGGTACAGGATTGTTTTATTTTAAAACCATTTAATTTCTGCGCACCATATTAAATTAAATTTTGGAGATTATTTGATGCAAATGCTTTAATTTGTAATCTTTATGTATGTTATGCATTTGTTTTCTATTCTACTCATCATATAACTTATATGTGTGTGACAATATGATATTATGTACGATCATTAATTATAATCTTGAAGCTAGGAAAGATGTGTTTGGCTTATTACATGGAATTAAACGATTGTGGATATGGATCGTATAACTTCTGTTGTAATAGTTTCCGGATGCAATACACTCCAGTTGTAATTTCTGACCCCAAAACTCTTGTCGCTAAATTACTTATTATCGTAAGATGTAAACTTTAGTCGCTGAATTTGGTCGCAAAATAATTCAGTTTCAAAGGGTATAGTAATGTTGTTAAAAATCCGTTGCGATGAGAGTATAAGCGACCAAACATTTAGGAACAAATCCTTTGCTTATATATGGGCTACGTTTCCAACTATACATGTTCATAGTAATACCGTTACCGTCACACTCAACCATATGTCCGGTTCGTAGCCTTTTCTTTTGCTTGATTATGAACGTTTATATATTCCACAGAGTTCTAAATACACTCGAATTAATCTATGAGAATTTGTTGTTAATTTCTCATCTTAGCTTAATAAAACCAGTGTTAAGGTTTTCTGTTTAAATTTTATTATATATTTTAATTAATTGGATTGATTAATAATCAACGTAATTATTAAATCCATCAAGCAGGTGAGATGGTGTGGAGTGCACGCTTATTTGAGTTTATTATGATCTTTAATATTGAAAACCTCGTTAGAGGCGAAACCCTAAGTAATGGGGGTTCCAAAGGGGCAACGTTGCCTTGGTGGGGTTCCGGGGGAAGCGCCCTTGGTAGGGGGTCCAAGGGGCGGCAACCCTGGATGTGGTCGAGCTGAAAATAGCCAAACAACAGTTTCTCCCATTTCCCTGAATTCGAATTGATTTACGTATTCGGTCATCCTCTCGAATTCTTCTTCTGGTTTCAAAACACACTCTGATCTTGATTAAAATCTGAGTTGTATCCGATTGAAATGTTCGATTAAACCACCGAATAATTTCGATCTGAAAGTGATCACATGACTCTCAGATATCCAGACTTTGATTTTAAGATTTCTACAAATTTACATGTTTATTTAGTGTTTTTTTTTTTCTAATTTATTAATGAAATGTTATTTAAATTTTCTGTTTAAATTAATTTTTAATAAATACATCCATGAGATTTTGGGCAAACTATTTCCTATTTTGACGAAATTCACGAAAAGTTATGAGAATCTGATGTGACATTAATTTTTTTTTAACAGTAGAGAACTCCGAACCTGACAATCTATCGAGACTGATTACCCTGGACCTAGCTGCCAGTCGCAAGGCATACCTCCAGATGCGCGGGAACCAGATTGAATCCGTAAACTCTCGCCCCGATCGAACACGGGATGAAACCCCGAGCCAAACCCTCACCTGAATGTCGTAGAAGTTAAATGGGGAGGGTGAGATTTAAACCTGGGTCAATTAGTACACCAGTCCAACCTTTTAACCATTCCACCACTTACATCATTAGCCAATGTGACATTAATTAATTAGGAAGATTTTTGGGGTTGGAAAATCCACTCCCTTCACCCTAAAGTTGTGTCCATGAGTTGTTTTTTTTTTTTTTGAGAAAAAGTGAAAGAAAATTACAACACTCAGAGATGAAAAAATTAAAAAAAATAAAAAAAATACTAACGTGGTTCTCATGTGAATTATATCGTGAACCAGAGAATGGGCTATGGAGGGAAGGTACTTGAAAGATGACTTATTGTAGGACGCCAGCCTTAAAGAATGGGATGTTGTACAAAGTTATATGATGACCAAGGCTAGTACTTTGTCCACTAGCAACTTGTACATTAGTAGTCATTGGAACAACTAATGCATGACCACATGTACTCGGATTGATCTATCAAGTTAAAAGTTTTATTAGAGGTGGCTGTTTGCTTTGAAATGTGATATATGTTACTAAGAGAAAACATTTAGAAAAAAAAAAGAGAGAGACGATTGGAGAATATATATAAAGACTACTTATAATATTTCAATTGGTTTCATTATAGATCTTTTATTATTTTTTCATACTATCCATGATAGAATCGAAAGCAATTTTGGCTGGAAAATAAAAATTAACATAAGCGTTTGTCCCGAGTTTAGTGAGCGAAAGAAAAGAAAGAAAAATAAATTAAGGAGATCGATAAAAGAAAGCGAATTATGTGATGTTTGTGTTTGATATGGTATATATAAACAGAGACAACGTGATGTGAAAGTGACAAAAACAAAGTTAAATATAGTCATTATTTACGTATATATTATTATCATGTAAAGTATTTTGTTTCGAGATATTGAGATAACTAAGACAAAGGAAGTTTAACAAAAATTGAGGTTGTTATGGTATATTGAAGTTAACCCTATTAAGTTTAATTCCAAAATGATATTAGGTTTATGCTCGAAGTATTGGTCGAATCACATTAGTTTCAAGAAATGTATAAAATATAAGGATTACGTACATGACACTAAAGCCCTCATAAATCATATATATATATACATATACTTTTTTTTCTAAATTCTAATATTATATAACCATCCAAAAATATATGTATCGGGAGTTCCGGACTTTGAATTTAATGTGGACCATTTTTGTAGACATTTAAGACTTGTATCCTAATTAATAAGTGGGTTAAAACCCAATGCACTATCACCAATAGAATAGGACCCAAGAACTAAACTTCTAATCTCAATTCTCAATACTATATTCTAAATCACACGACATGTCAACCAAAGTTATAGTTTTTTTTTTCACTAAAAAAATCTAATATCACCATAAATCAAAAGGTGTAAAGAGGTCGCCTTGTTTGTATGTTGATACGTCAAACTTACGGCGAACATGAAAGTCATGTTATGTGGCAAGGTGTCTAAAGTGGTATACAAATGAAGACTGCAATTTTGATTGAAGAAGATTGTGATCCAACAATATTGTGAAACGTGAAGTATGATGTCTCCATGACAAGATCACGAGGTTGATTGTTCGACAAATCTTGTCAACAACTCAAATCTAAGGGCGAGTTTCATGATTATGTTTGGAAGTCCTATGGGTCTACTGGTTTTTCATAAGGTGTTAGAGTCAAATACCAATTGTATGGGTCACTAAACTGTTATAGTTCTATTTGGTTAACAATTGTTTAGTGGTTGTCTTACGGGTCAAGATAATTATAGACTTACTTTTCGGCTATCTTTATTACTGTGTTTGGAGTCTATTTAAGTTTGATTTGTTGATTATTATGTTTTTTTGTATGATCGCAGCTTTGGCTTGGTGTACCTGCACAAAAAAATCTCATATTTTAAAAAAAATAAAAGGTAAATGCTATGAAATTAAAAGTCAAAGTCAAACGTTTTCGTACCTGATCTCTTTTGCTCTTGTAAACCACCAACAGATTCATTAAAGGTAACTTCTTGAAAGTTGTGAGTGATCTAGACAAAATTCAACGTTTTGCCGCATGTTTTGGCTTTTATCTGATACTCTTGGTTTGACATTTAGTCGCAACAAAACCCAGCTTAGGTTAAGAGCTTGTGAACTAAACCTTGACCCCATAGGGGTCCATGAAGACCTAACCGATGGCTCAATCCCAAAATCACCTAAGACTATAGAATGAGGCCATCTGCCTCGTATAATCTGGTTTCCTTAACAAGACTCCTTGACATCAAGCTTATTCATGCTCTCAACCATGTTAATATTGCCATTGCTTTCCGTGCCACCAATAACCGTTAAAGTTAAATCCTAGTAAAATACAATTTAAAAGAGTCAAACCTCAGTTAATATATACTACAAATCTTCATAAATCATTCCCAATAAAGCTCAATCTACATGGAACTTTCTTCTTGTATATCATCACCAGCTTCTCTAGCTTTGATATAGAATAAAACATATAAATTAGAAACACGCAAATTTGAGTTACTATGTTAAATGATGCATGGTTGACTTCTAAGCTCAAACAAAAAACGTGGTTGTGTTAAGATCTAGTTTCACAAACTTACAGACTTGATTGAAGTAAAACTTTTATCAAGTATTGGTTTATGTTTTTATATTTTGTCCACAAACTTACAAACTTGATTGAACTAAAACTTTTATCAGTTTCCCAATGCACCTCCTCATCACCTAACATCAAAAAACGAGTAAGACAACCATAAATAATAAGGTTAACAAGTTTCCTACAACATAATAAAATATTGTGATACTAATGTTCATGAATATGATAGTGGTCAGGTATTCCTATCTAATATACGTATTACTTAATGGAAGTAACCTTAAATTTCCACAGAGACTTGATGGAAGTAACCTTAAATTTCCATTTTTAGGGATGTTCATGAATATATGCATTTTTAGTTATCAACGTTAAGACTTAATGGAAGTAACCTTAAATTTCCACAGAGACTTACCAGGTTTAAACACAGTTCTTCAAGTTGAAACCAGCAAACCACAATTCTCGCTTTTTCATCCTGCAACCAGATATATACGAAAACCACATTTTGCTTAGATACTCTTAACAATGAAACACCAGGAAAACGTATATGCAACTTAGAGCATACCTTGTTAGAATCCCTGACATTTAGAAAAGCGAACTGGATGTTAATATCTTGAACAAACATTATAGGCTCTCGTTTTGAGTCCTTAGCTGAAACCGTTCTCTTGATCACAAAGCTGAAGAAAAAAAATGCAATGTCTGTTAACAATATAAACAACAAAGGTTACAGCAAATGTAGACTTCGATTAAAAGAATCATGGAATTTAATATACAGACATAAAAAAATGCAATGTCCACAAACTCTTAACAATATCTCCAAACCACACTATCGCTATTATATGTCCTGGTAACAAACAGAAATTACTTAAATTGCTATGCAGTTTGGTCTGTCATTCGTTGCTTAACTCATATTAGTTAGGAGAAAGGTTACTGAGACCTGCACTAAATCATACCAAATGCATGTTCTAAAAGCTTTACTTGCATTTCGAAGTTGAGAAAAATATGTCAAACTGGCATGTTCAAAAATCTTAAGTTCTCATGGTGACACGTGTCACACTAAATTGTAAATAAATAAGAATAGTGTTACCTTTAAGTATTATAGGCCGGGGTTTCATGTGTATAGGAACCATAGAAAGACCGCGTTTAATTGCTATCCCATGAAACTTTAAAAGATAGTAGTACGACTTCACCATGCGCATGGGATTGTCATCTGCTCCTGCTCTATAAGCGGTTTATAACAGTAGAAGTCAAGTATAGATCAGTAATGCAACAAATCAGAAACCCTAAAAAGTAGCATATATAATATAACAATTATAATGCAAACCTCCTTCCATCCCAAGTTCTTGCAGATATACATGAATGCTTTGAGAAGTGCGATCAAATCCAACCTCGTATGTTGTACTTTAAAGAAGCTTCATCAATATAAAGCAAAAATGTTAAATATTAGACTCTCATCATCTATCATTGTAACCATTTCATCTAAAAGCCAAAGTAAAAGCTTCTGTACTCAGACTCACAATGGTCAGGCTGCCATTTGTTCTCTTGTTGACAGCATGAGCAAGCCATTTATTTTGTTACGTCTGCAAAAAAGGAACAATCATACAACAGAAGATACTCTACTTAAACTGCCATGATTTGATTAAACAAAAACGACAGAACAGCTGGCAAATCACGTGCATGAGTGAGTAAAGAACATATTTACAAGACCCTGAAAATGTACCCGTTATGCAAATGTCAAGTCTTATATAAAAGCTCTATAACATGGCCTGCTTAGGAAAGCCATATTTAATGATATCTGAAACCGCTTTCCAATGTAGGTCAATTACACCTTCAAATGGCCATGTCAAGGGATGTCTTTCCATTTGAGGTTCACAGGAAGTGAAAACATCCCTAGAAGAACATATTAAGCAGCTCACAATGTAATAAAGCCAACTAAAGTATTTTTACATATCAATGCATAAGGGGACAAGAAAAAAGGACAATAGAAAAAAAAACAAATGGATCTAACAACCTGCTAAAAAACAGATATGGATCATCAAACTTCCCCAACTACTCAGCTATATCAGAACTATATAAGTGAAAAATAATAAATGCAATTTATCGAAACATATATTCTTAGAGACCTATGATATTATTGTATATTTGTGTGGACTGAAGTCAAACTATATAATACTTAACACATAATAAACCACAAGATCAAATTTAAAAATGATGACGAAGGTATAAGTAAGAAGCAAAGAATAGCAAGGTAAAACAAAAAGACTATGCCGATGTTTACCCATTTTTCTTCACAGAAGTCAGAACGCCTTAAAGCAGCACTTGTTTCACATGGCTTCCCCCCTCCTTTCTTTTCTTTCATTTCTCAAGCCTATAGAAAACAAGAAAAACAAAGTAGGGTGACAGTAATTGACACAAAAAGGTTTACAGAAACAGAAATATAATATACCTTACACTTAAATCTATCATCTACCGTGCTTCTGTGTGTTCAGTAAGCTCCACAAATTTGTAAAAGCACCAATGAGATAATGGACAGAACTAACATATTCATCAACAAAGAAAAACAAATAAATTAATATCTAATTTATAAATATATATATTAATTACGTATTGACAGTTGAAGATGGCATTTTAGAAATGTGTAATACCATCACTGTTGCACCAACTTGTCTTAGTAATTGAATAGCATCACGGAATTCTGCTAATCGTCTGGACAACCAATCAAAAAGGTCGTTGCATCCATCCGCACCAAGTTTTGCATCAGTCAAATTTACTAGTTTAAGGGGCATAACAGTGAACCAATAGTCAAAAAACAAAAAGCATGTAGACTCAATATTAATCTGTTCCAAATGCAACTCTTCATAAAAAAACCACGAACCCCGATTCTTTGTATTTCATCGTGCAAGCAGATAAATATGAAAACTATAGTAGGCTTAATTATACTTAATATTGCTAGATAATAGAATGTGTATGGAACTTAAAGAATACCTTGTTGGGATCCCTGGCAGTAAGAAAAACCTGGACTGGATACTAATATCTTGGATGGACATTATAGGCTCTTGTTTTGAGCCCTAAGCTGACACTGTTCTCTTGAACATGAAGTTAGAAAAAAAAATCAATATATATTTTATAAATCAGTATAAACAAAAGTTTAGCTGCTATATGATACTGAAGATACAGATTTACTCTTCAATACCGAAATTCTTATACATCTGGAAATGCACCACGTGACTTCACTCGGTCAAGAACAATTGCTAGCGCAGATCCTTTGATGTAACCTGCATTCTTCATGACCTATGGTGAATGAGAACATTGATCAGAAAGATTATAGAACATAATATACACATTATAAATATAAGCAGTTCCACACACCATGTTTGGTCCAAAACTCTTAACATCTCCAAAGAACACTTCTGCTGCTTTATGAACATCTATCAAATTATATTGGCAGCAAACAGAAACTAGTAATTTACTGACTCTCAATTGAGATTGACAAATAATTTAATGAAGAGGGGATTTTATAACTATTACATAACGTAATAGCGGCAGCAGCTTGTCTCAGCAACTGAATAGCATCAGGTTACCCTGCCAACTGTCTGGACAACCAATCAAAAAGGTTGTCGCATTCATCCACATTCCACAACAAGTTAAAAAAGCAGTAATACATGGTACCTAACAGAGAACTAAGAGTCATCAGTAACAAAATGATGATAGTTGTAATCAGAGATTCGCTTTAATTTCCACTTATTTTCCTTTCCTAAAGTAGACTTTTGCTTGTGAATAAATTTAAGGGAGTCTCCACTAATTCTATCAATAAATATAAATAAAAAACTATACAATAGAAATCAAAGAATTGAGATGAATATCGATGCAACTGAGAATCCGAAGTCATCAAGATACATTCTCTTATGTGCATCTCACAACATCTTCCAGAATTCCCTGCAAAAGAACGCATTGCATGAAAAATTGTCAGAATCCATCAACTCAAAACAGACCAAAGCTTATCTATAAATTGATTAATACAAGTGTATCTACTGGACATTGCTTTACTTCTTTATTGCGGTCCAATAGCAGATGCAAGATCATTTATAGAGATAAGAGTGACCATGATTAAAAACTTTTTTGATGTCATACAACTGACCTCAAAGAGCCCAAACAATTCCACTGTAAAAATGAAACAAAGGGTAAAAGATGAGTTAGGGTTTTTTGTGCTCTTTCATGATCTTGAATATCTACAAATATGAGGGAAATAATATGGGGTATAACATAAACGTCAAACTAAAGATAAAAAAACGTTTGTCTAGGCTCATAAGAACATTTATCGAGCCCAAAAAACACTCATTGGGATGCTGGACCATACTTACCCTTTCAAAAAATTACTGGGATGCTTGACTAGACTTACCCTTTCATAAACTAAGTGGAATGCTTGAGTACACTTCTGTTGGATCATAGTTTATACTTGATCGAGAGATCCTAATATGCTTTCAGTTTCTTCAAGGATCATCTTTGCCGGCTACAAGCAACAAGCGCAAAGATATAGTATTTGATTATGAAAAGGCATAATTTTAGTCCAAAACTTCGACAATTTGTAAGCATTAAGATTATTAATGTGTGTGTAAGAATGCACCTCAACCTTGTAGGGTTCAACCTTTTTGGTTTGACTCGGGCCCTTTGCTTTCTTGCCAACAGCCGTATTTGTGTGACCTGCGTTCTTAGCAGCAAGCTTAAATAGTGAAAAGAGAGGATTAAAAATCAATACCAGGAAGAAGAATAATATATTTCAAAAAAACAAAAAACATGAAATACGTGATTTCATAGGTGATCACAGCAGCACGTACAGGTTTCTTCGCGCTAAGCATGCTTGCTGCTGACTTCTAGCAAAACCTTCATCATAAGCCTTCAAATATATGTTGTCTGATGTTACCTTAATAAAACCAAACAAGATACGAGCCCAGGTAGAGATAAGAGTCAGACGTCTAATGTGTCCCACACCTTATATTCTTGGTAGGCTTAACAGCACTTGTGATATTGACAAGCTCAGCCTTGATTTCCTAAAAAACATAAACAAGTAGTGAAAGCAATAGGATTGATCAATATACCAGTGTATCCCACATTTTCTCGAAATAGTGAATGTGGGCTTAGGTTATTGTATTTATTAAAACATACGAACTGCAGCAATAGGTATTATAACAAATAAGGGTTTGAAAAAAAATGCAATGGAGAAACAGAATCATCTTTATCCAACCTAGAGGCAGCATAGGTAGTTATTTAATCAATGCCATTAGTCACACCCTGACACCCCTTGCTAAATTTTGAGTGCATTAGTGAAACCATAGAAACTAGTGTGATAACAAATAATTACATGTTTAAGTCATACTCATTAGCAAAAAGTTGTTTGTATAGGGGAAGATGTCTAAATGTGTCACACACCTGGCTAGAGATAATAGGAAGATGTCTAAATGTGTCACACGCCTGTATTAGCAGCACCTGTAATATTGACAAGCGCGGCCTTGATTTCCTAGAAAACATAAACAAGTAGTGAAAGCAATAAAATTGATCAACATATCGATGTATCCTACATTTTCTCGAAATAGTGAACGTGGGCTTAGGTTATTGCAATTTTGAAAATATATGAACTTCAGCCATAGGTATTATAACAGATAAGAGTCTTAAAACAAATACAGATGATAAACAGAATCATCTTATCCAACCTAGTGGCTGCATTAGTAGTTTATCAATGCCATTAGTGCACACACCCTGACACCCCTTTGCTAACCTTGAGTGAATGAGTGAAACCATAGAAAGTAGTGTGATAATAAACAATTACATGTTTAAGGCATACTCATTAGCAAGAAGTTCTTTGTAAAGGGTGCTCTTATTGATCATATAAATACTGAGATTGTGGTCTTTTAAAAATTCTCATGTTTTATACAGGGTGCTCTTATGCGTATGGTAACAAGAAACAACGAGTAAATATCTAAGTTTATATATCTAGGCAATGAAATGTTGGTTGTAAACACTTATTTTAGAAGTATCACTGTCACCTAATAATCTTTATATAGACAAAAGGCTAGTTTCAGTG
Source organism: Flaveria floridana (assembly GCA_018326465.1). Taxonomy (NCBI): domain Eukaryota; kingdom Viridiplantae; phylum Streptophyta; class Magnoliopsida; order Asterales; family Asteraceae; genus Flaveria; species Flaveria floridana. The sequence continues at coordinate 16,394 of BJCO01362322.1, forward strand.
AACCTTGCCCTTGCTAGAAGTAGAAGTAGTATGATATGCATATTTTCTGAAATCAACCGAGGGAACAGGTAACGGTACAACATATGAACCTATAAAATGCAGACTGTATTGCATGATACAAAAGGCATGGTAATAATTTAAACTTCCCATTCAATATGCACAAATGCAATGTTTCGATACAAAACATACCAGGGATATTGAATGCATCCACAGCTTCCAACTCCACCCAAAGCATAAACACAACATGCGCCTGCTCAATCATTTTTGGCGGATCTGCAGGGCATTCTGCCACGATTGCGTCGCTAACTTCATTGGCATACCTACACCAATACATAATAACATCAGACATCTTCAAACACAATGAATTGTTGCAAATTGCTTCGCCAAATAAGAATGTATAATTTTAGAAACAAAGTAAATGAACGAACTGAACCAGAGCAATTAGGGATGCGATGAGCCGATGATCTTCTTAATTGGGGCATAGATAAATCAGTTTTTCTTAAAAACAATTAGGGAGTAAAACCTTACAGCAATAGCATCTGCCGCTTTTAAGTAAGCAATTAGGGCATACAGAAATCAGTTCTTCTTAAAAACCACCTCGTGATATCAACATTCAAACTGAACCGGAGCAAAAACCCTAATAAGAGAAGAAAATGACTAACAAATCAGGGATGCGATGATCTTCTTAATGAACTGCATTGTTGCCATCGTTACGATACCTCCAACAGCTACTTCGCTTCCGATCAAACGAACTCTGATGCTTCTACTGTTGGTCAATGTTGACAACCTTCCTGTTGTTGTGTGTGTAACAATCGATTCTCTTCTTCCGATCAAATGCAACTATACGACGACAACAAGAGACGAGAGGGGAGAGGAGTGATATGGAAATCAGAAGATATGGAAATCGCAACAGCAAATCTTTTGGTATTATAGAATCTGTAATTTTAACCGTTGGTAATTACGCGTTAATTATTTTTGGTAATTGCCGTATTACTTGCATGTGTTAACGAGTCGGGGGTCTATTCGGAAGCGGTCTCTCTATCTTTCTAGATAGAGGAAAGACTTGCCACCATATACCCCTCCCAGACCCTGCTCTTCAGCGGGAGACACTGGGTATGTTTGTTTGTTTGTTTGTTTAATTGCCGTATTACGCGGTTTGGTAAAGTCGGTGTACCGTGAAAATCACTTATAAAGTATATGCGAAAAAATATATTGAATTACCACATGTGAGTGATAAATGAATTGGTTCATAAGATGTTATAATATGTTATTTATTTTAATAAAATAAAATTCTTATGTGTCATATAATATTTTTTAAAGTGGATTATAATAAAATTTAATTTTTAATAATGCACTAGATTGAATTATATCATTTATATACTTTTTAAATTATGAAACAATTTTTTAATAATTTAAAAACATGTCTCTTTTTATTATAAATTTTATTTTTTTTAAAACAAACTTTTACGAAATATGAAGTTTTTAACGCAAAGTAATTTTTTAAAAAATAATATTGTTTAAAAAAGTAATTTTTTTAAAAATTTGGAGTGTTTAAAAAAACAATTTTTAAAGTAAACGTTTTTTAAAGACAACAGTTTGAAAATATATTATTATTGTTTTATTACCTAAATTTACTATTATAAATAATTTAAATAATATATTATCTCAAAAGAATACCTTTTTAGTTTTTAAATATTAATAAATAACTATTAATTTAATATTTTTATTCAACTCTATTACATAGGTTTTGAAGCTAGTTTAAAAAGAAATTATATTATTGTTGGATTATAACATATTGATTTAAACATGCAAGTTAATATAGTCATATATAGCTTTCACTTGTGCATTCTTGTTGGATTATAACATATTGAATCTAGTTTAGAAAGAAATTAGATTAGATGAATAAACTCAAACATGCAAGTTAATATAGTCTTATATAGCTTTCACATGTGCATTCTTGTTGGATTATAACATATTGAATCTAATTTTTTTACAGTGATTAGCTCACATACTTTTATTTCTAAACGTATATTATTCATCATGATACTAAAGTCCTTTCTTATGTATTTGTGAGAGAACATATCTAGTTCACTTTATGATACCCTTAGACTACGATCTTTTTTATAAATAAACCGAGAGAAAGCAGTTGACACTATCCTTAGTTATATTAAGTCCTATAGTCATCACACTGGATATATAAGCTTTTAAAACAAACTTATATAGAAACAACATTATTAAACACAACATTACAATTTTATTTCATTCTTCACATAGAAACACACACAAAACGAAAACAACGCCTTAGCCGAAGCTTCGATTCTCCGTTCACTTATCGCCGGAAATTTGTCACACCATCAATATTTTCCGCTTTGCCTACGAGAAGGTCACAAATTTACTTTTGGTTGCTCAGGCGGGGTGACCTCCCTAAGAAGTTTCATCTGTCAGTTAAAAGTAAATTCGTAAACTTATCATGAAAAAAAAAAGACAATATTGATGGTAGAGTTTACCCCATCTAATCGGCTCTGATCAGAGCCGAATCATCCTCATGCTTCACCTTCGGAACCAAAGCACCCTTATGACCACCACTATAACCACCAAAAAGCCGTTCAACAGCACTTGCCGGAGCTAATTTAACATCACGACCTCCGGCGGCAGCGGTCACCGGCGGTTGAGGCTTCGGCTTTATCTCCAGCGGTTCTCGAGCAATTTTCGCAAGCAATTTCGCCGCTAACGGAACCCCATCACACTTCTTCAGCCACTCACCTTTCAGATCCTCCAAATACTGCGGAAACTCCCTCTCATCTTCATCGTATCCGATCACCGTATCTTTGAAGATCTCGTAGATGATCGCATCGGGTTGTGGGTCCAAATGCTGCAAACCAACGTCTTTCCCCAGCATTTTTTTGAGCAATGCCTCCGAAGTGCTCGACGAAATGACTGTTCCACCATACCCTTTTGGGAAACCGTACGATAACTCATCGTATTTAACGTCCAATTGATCGTTTTTGTTCAATTTTGAGAAGAATTCAACTTCTTTTTCGTCATCATTCCACGCATCATCAAGAACAATTAAGTACCTTCTGCCGATGAGTTGTCGTCGGAGAAGAATAATCAGTCTTTTGAGTCCATGTTCATGATCACTTTCTGCAGTTTTGATCACTTCATCGTCTATCCCCAAACACTCCAAGATTCTGACAACAATATCCTGTTTGTAGTTTCTTTCATATTCAGTAGGTTGCTTTGATAAACATACCCATATCTTCGGAGAGTAATGTTTCTTCACTGAATCCTCAGCGAAAAACGCTTGACAAAGAGTTGTTTTCCCCATTCCTGCAGCACCCACAACTCCAAACACCTTAAACGGAGCGTTAACGTTTCGCAACACAAGCTCTCTCACCATAGCTAACACCTTGTGTTCGAGCCCATGGACTTTCCTCGGTGCATGCCTTGAGCTCCATCGATAAAGCTGATCGTCTCTGTTTCTTTTGAAAACGGGATGATTTGGTAATTCAGTTTGAGACTGATCACCATGTTCAGTACCTCTTGTACTGGACTCTTCACCACTGACTTCTTTCTTCATCTTCCCCAAGCGTTTCTTGATATTGTCAGAGGGTTTGCAGACTTCTTTGGCGGATAGCACGCTTTGATTCTTGCTGATAATCTGCCATTCGGTCACAAGATTGTTGAGGGAGTAAAGATTGTTCCTTCTTACACTATGCCAATGACCCTTAAAATTTGGGTTTTTTCCACTTTGAAGAATGTTTAGTAAACTTGTGAATTCATCTTTGGGTGAGTATAGTTTGGTCACTACATTCTGCTGATCGCCTAGATGATCAATGGCATGAGTGATTTTTGCTACTAGATATTGTTCAATCTCACCATCTTCATTCTCATTAGCCATTTTTGCCAACTGTGGGGAGATTGAAACTAATTGATTGGAAAATGGTGGTGTATATATATATAAAGAGGTTAATTCTAGATGCTTTTCTTGCTGAAACTAAAAGGGAAAAGAAGCAATGAGTTATGAACATAATTTGATCGCGGTTCACATGACAAAAATCAAAATCTCATGATCTGACAACAAAAGGGTCTTACCAAAATCACATCTGAAATCTTAGATGTGTCGATCGTTCATCGGTTTGGTTGGGGGTTATAAATAAAATACTAGTATATATATCTAAACATACATCATATAGTCTTCATACAATGCTGAAATATAAGTGTATGACAAAATTGTTCCAAAATTGAAAGTTTAAGTTGAGATAAAAACGGGTCAAGTTACATTAAAACTTTAATTTTCTTTTAAAATATAGTGAATACATTTAGTTGTTTATTTACAAAACTTTAACATGTATCAACTTTAATTATTTACAAAGTTATAGGTAGTTGAAACTTGATAATTATATATCATATTTCTTTTATCATATATAGATACCAATGATTTATTTAAAATAAATATAAACTCTCCGAAATGAATTAAAAGCGAAAAACAGAAGCTGAACCTTAACATAAAAAAGAAGAAAAGAACCGAATGAGTGCCAAGACAACCACACAAGATAGGAATAAGTTTTTTTTTAACAAATGCAATATTCTATTTTTCTTGCTTTACAAAATTAAACATTTGAAATTATAGTTTGTGTAATAAATTTTCTGAATGATGCAAAAGTTTAACAGGGGCCGCCTTGCCGGTCGAAAAAAAAATAATAAAGGTTAAACTGTCTTAATATGCATTTAACTTTAATTATACTAATTTGTAATTACATGTAGCAAACTGAAAAATTACTCAATTGACCTTATACATACAATGGTAAACAGTAAACACCAATGGTTTTGACTAGGAGAAAAACATCGTCACAAATCTAATTTGTGGCTCACTTAGCGACAAACAGGGCTTGTCGATAATTCATCGCAACATTCCCGTTGCTAACTTCAGTTTTATAGTATTGTTTGAACTACAAAGTCTGTCATATCTTGAAACGATTAGTAATATATAAAAAGATATACTGAATCAAAACACTTTTAACAATGAAATACTGTTTTATTTATTTTAAAAACTAAAAGAACATAGATAGTGTTTGTATTTTTTTTTACATGTGTGAGTATGGATTTTAAAAAACTAGAACACTTAATTTTGATATACACAGCTAAAAGCAACATATATGATATAACAATACAACTTTCAAACACTTGGATGCCATAACTATTACAAATTGTATGCTTTGATAAAAGTAAAGTTATATTGCAGTTAGTGTGTGTTGTAGTTTAGTTATAGCATGAAGCATGCATAAGCATGGCAACAATTAAGGAGTTCACCGTCGAACATGAGCTCGACGAACACAACTCACCAAAGGACATGACCACAGCTATGGCTTATGAGTAACAAGACCAAGCTTAACCGCGTGTTACCATGGAAATCATGACAAACGAGTTAATCAACTCGACATAAGCAAACAGACGTTTTGTCAAATAGTTGGAGGGCATTATCCGCAATAAACAATCAACTAACTTGTTGCACAAATCCGATTGCGTTTTAGGAACTCTTCGAACGGAATCATGTATAAGTTGAAGTAATTCAAATAAGTGAGCTTTGAGATGGTGATTGTAAAAGTATGCGAATACGGTGGGAATAAAGGTTGCATAAAAAATATAGGATCAACAGGGTTTGAACCTGACGTGAATCGAACACGCAACCTTCTGATCTGGAGTCAGACGCGCTACCATTGCGCCACAGATCCTGTTGGTGTAATCTCGTGAGCCGAATTACTTATACTATTATACTAGTGATTGCAAAAAGCTAAAATCTTATTTAGTGAGAACTTATTTTTGAATATCACACTGCTTTTAAAGATACTGAGTAAATATTTGAGAATATTGAGGTCAAATAGCTACTTTGAAAACGTCTACTAGAACTACTTTTTTTCAGGAAAGAAAAAAAAGAAAAAAAAGAAAAAAAATTTTTTAATCAATTTAGCTATTTAAAATCATGTTTGACGAATTTAATCAACCAATATATGTCTTTCTTATCAAAATTTAAATTTTATCAAGAATCGCATTTTTTGCAAATAAACATTGTGTCTTCACCAAAATCATGTCTAACCTAACTATAATGAATTTTCAATAAATGGTTAATGTTTAAACACAGTTTATCATAAACCAAAAAGCACAAACACCTTAGCTTAGCAAAATAAACCTAGATGTTGTGTTCTAGCTGGTCACCATATAAGTGATTTCTAACTTTTGTATGCCAATTACAAGCTAGACTAAATGCTAGTAACTGAACAATTGTGTTTCAAACCCACTTAGAAGCTTCAAGTAAGAAACGAGAGCCTTCAAGGAGGCGACACAATCGTAAGTGTGTTAGTCCTTCTAGCCAAGATTTCACATGTGAATTAAGTTTCACTCTTTTTTAGCTTTTACGTTTTTGTAGGTCATTGATTAGCATAAGCTATGTTTCGCTTAATTTCATTAAATAACATACTATTGGTGAAGTTGTATGGGTTCACCAGTAACACATTCTTACTGTAACAAAGATGTGTGGAAAAAGATTTTTCCCACGCCATCAAAAGATGATAATGTGTAGAAGGGTGTATATATTTCTATCTAAAACTGAAACTGACACAAATAATATTTTTTCAAATATAACGTTGATTTTGAGAAATTGCTGACACAAATTATATCTTTTCAAATATAATGTTGATTTTGAGAAATTATCACAATGTTATTCCTTTGGTGCCTAATCCAACATGAGTATTGAAGGTCTAGTTTAAAATCGAATTAATTGATATATTGTTTCACAATCAAGGGAAAATATTAAGAAAAAGAACACTGATCATGTTGCTTCACACCACTCATATGTTCTTCAATGTTTATTCACTTTTAAAGAATACTATTTTTGTTATAAAAAAAAGGAAAATCGTCAACATACTGTTACAAAAGTTAAAGATAACCGCAAATATCTTTAAGCTAAATCGGTCTTCCCTTGCAATTAGCATATCTTTTTGCACGGATTCATAATTAGCATATATTTTTGTATGCATCTTGATATGTTTAAAAGATATCCTTGAATCTTTTTATACGGATTTTAACATATTTAAAAGATACGCCCATAATAAATCTATACGGATTCTAATATGTTTTAAAAGATGCGTTATTTATTAATCCTTATAAAATAATACGCAACTAATAAATGTCAATTTACTCAAATCTCAACATGAAGATTGTGTTCTTTTTTTGGACTGAAGATTGTGTTAAAACTAGTTTTTTTTATCCCGTCGCGTATTACCGCGACATCATACGTTGCATGATAATGTATAGATCACAATCGACCTAAACTCGTTTCCTAACTATATTTAGGTCAACACATAGAGTGACTTGATTTTTTACCGTTGAATGAAAACGTATTATATTTGACTCGACTTTTTTCAAACAAAATATATGTTACAACATTTATATTTGACTCGAGTCCGAATTAAGTTTACATCGAAACGTAGAGTCAACGAAAATGTATGATATTTAATCCAACGCATTCCCAAATAAAACTAACGCTGGAATATTTAAATTTGACTCGACTAATGTCTTAACAAAATTTAACATCAAAAAACAGTTAAGCTGGTACATTTCTGATTAGGTCAAACATAGATGGACTTAAAATTATAATGTACGGATGCAAACCCAAAACCTTAAAAATTTAAAGTGATTAAAATGACATTTTTTAAAGTTTTATAAAAAGTTTAAGAGTTAAAAGGTGTCAATAAAGGAACTTAGAGGGATTTTTTGACCGCATTTACCACCTAGCTTTGAAACTGTATTAGTATAATATAATTGAAACTATGTATTTTAATATAACTAAAGTCAATGAGTACCGGAGATCAATCGGTTTATAAGAAGAAAACCGGTTTATAAGAAGACACCCTATGACTTTTCAAAATAAAAGTCATGTGTTAAAGTCTCACTAAATGCAATTTGCTTCAAGTAGGTCTAGAGTTTTACCACAGTATATCTTTAAATGATTGGTTTCTCTTGAAATAATAAACGATCCGGATCACTAATGCTATTTGTGTTCACGAGTGACCTTTCGTCAATTGGTTTACCCGAGTGATGCGCGCGTATTAGTATAATATAATTTAACTAGGATAATTTAACTGTGTGTTAGTATAATATAATTTATTGTTCACGTAATATGTCCGGTAGGAACAAATTGATGTTTTACAAACAATAATAACACCATCGCCACTCGAAGCCTTAATAAGATCATCTGCATTTGCGCGAGAACTTGATAACATATATAATTGTGACACCACATGTATACTACCAACGTGAAAATTAAGCACCTTAAAATTAAACAACCCATAAACAAAATGGGGAAAAACAACCACGAACCAAAGACATAACACTAGTAATCCTTCTTCTCATGATCAAGGTTCCCAACCTTCCTCCTCAAATTCGCCACATCTTCGTCCGCCACCTTCTTCGGTTTTCCGACCCGATCATCGCCCCAATTGTCGTCGTCGGATGATGATTCATCCGACGACGACGTCCCCACGACCTTCTCCTTTATCTTCTGCGACGTCTCTTTCGCCGCGTCCCACGCCCCCGAAACCGTCCGCTTCGTCTTCTCCGCCACCGCCCCGGCCGCGTCCATCGTCTTGTCCTTCGCCGCCTTCGCCATCTCCGCCGCCTTGCTCCGCCCTTCCTCCGCCGTCTCCTCAGCACTTTCCTTCATGTCTCGACCCTTTTCTTTCGCCCGGTCCGCCATCTCACCGGCTCGGTCCGCCGCCCGGCCCGCCATGTCGTTCGCCTTGTCCTTAACCTCACCGACCCGGTCCGCGGCTCGATCTTTCATTTCTGTAGCTTTTGCCTTCATCTTTTCGTTTGCTTCCTTCATACCATCTTTCGATACATCCTTCATCTCTCCAACACCTTCTTTCATCCTGTTTTTACCTTCCTCCATCTTATTCCTAGCGTTCTCCGACGACGACTTCCCACCGGACGAGTATCTGATCGCTTCGTCTCCGTTGTACGAGTTATTCGTCTCTTCACTTGCATGTTTCCCCTAAAAATTACACATTGAACACGATGTTAAAACGAATAATTAATTTACACTAAATATATAATATTGATCATATGCATGTATGTATATATATACACCTGGGAGTGTTTGGAGGCAGATGTGAAGCAAACCCTAGAGGTTTTATGGGTCAAAGAGAGAGAAGTGAAACGGGGGATGTGTGTTTTGGAGATGTTGAGGATTGCAGATCTTGTGAAATGCAAAGCTGCCATTGTTAAGTTAACAGACTGATCGACGTTTGAATCTGCAGTTGTGTGTGTGTGTGTGTGTGTTTGCTTGTGTAATTTACGTGTGATTATTATTTTTGTTTCCGTTATTGTTGGTGGGGGGTGAGGTTTTGGTTATAAGGTTGAAGAGGAGAAGGTGGCAGATTGAATGTGTGTACACGTGTTGAAGAGTGTGATACGTGTAAGAGAAGGGTGTTGGGGGTTTATGACTTCTATGACTTATCATCAACTTATCCTTTTATTCTTCTAAAACTGCATTCACCGTCACTCTCGAAAGAAAAATAAATAATTGGTATAATAATTGTTTCTCAAAGGTTTTATCAATTTCATTACCTTTTACACAGCCACAGTTAAGTTTATATTTTGTTTCTTGTCTTTTAGTTTGATTTGTAGCTACATAGTTTTATTTGGAATTTAGAGACCTAATGTGGTTAAGATATTCACAGATTCTAGTTTAAACTTGCAAGGTTTTAGAAAGAGATTAGAATAGAATAAGAATTTAGAGAATAAATATGCATTCGGTAAGATTTAAATGATTCAGTTACATCGGTATTTATAAGGTATACTAATTTTGGTGGTTATTTCACCGATCGACGACTATACAACAGGCAGGTAACCAGCTAATTTAACTGTCTTTTGACCCGCAAACACATACCTACTTGACCATAATACATACATACGACTATACGAGCTTGACTAGGTTTTGACCCTCTTATTGTTATGTACATTTCCATCACATATGTAAATGCTAAGGTTTACCTTGGTCTTCAATTTTACTTTCGTTATTAACCACATCATTTCTTTTTTGCTTTATACAAACATAATATCACAGGTTTATCATGAATACAATACCCACTTATCTAATCTATATAAGGCGATTTGAAGACAGTTATTTGTTTAACAAATGTTACATTGTTCAAGCTAACATTTCATCTTGTAACATGTACGTCATCATGTTAACACCAAGTCCAACAATATAGGCACTTTAATATAATCTTCTCATCTCAATAAAGAAAAAATTACGAAATAAACAAGTTAGACCACAAAATTTACAACAAAGTCCTACTATGTGAGGATTAGACCACAAAAGTTTTTAGCCGCCAATGCCCAATGGCCCCGCTGTTGGCCTGTTAGGCGAATGTACAGTTGTTAAGTGACATGTGACGTGATATAAATGGATATCCTTATGGAACCGTTGTACTTTTCAAACATTAGAAATTTAGGGAAACAACACCACGCTTAACAATACTCGAGCAACTGTTGTGGCAGTACAACAAATGAGAGTTTTGGTGATGTTGCTCGACAGCATGGACTCCTGATGGAAGAATTCTGGAAATGATCCAAGACAATTTGTAATTCTTTTTGTCAATTCTATTATTCCAGTTCGTTTTTTACTTCAAACTGACGAGGATGGATATGGGTATTCAAAATTAACCATTTTTATACTTCAAGCTGACGAGTCGGGTTCTCTTTGGAAACGGTCTCTCTATCTCTCTAGATAGAGGAAAGACTCGCCACCATCTATCCCTCCTGGACCTGCTTTCTAGTGGGATACACAGGGTTTGTTTGTTTGTTAGTTATAAACAAAATATGAAGATGGAGATGGATATGAAGAATAGAGATGTACAGCAAAATAAGTGGGATGTGCATTAGTATATCAAAACAAGTGGGATGCGCAGGGGTGGTCCGTCAAACCACCACGGCACCGCCCAAACATGTGCGGTTGCGTAGGGTAGTCCAAAGCACCACCACAGGCCCTTCCACCAACACACCACCACAGGCCCTTCCACCAACACACCACCCCAAGCCCAACGCGACCATCAACATCAACGTGTTCGTATCACCTCTTTTGCTTTGTGTCTTCCTAAAAATCTTTTGGTTACAGATAAATGATCTTCAACGTCCTGCTATTGCTACCCCAAAAGAGGATTTTTACGGCATAAACTCCCCTATCAGGCTATCACATCAGTCATTCCATGTGTTACACACCTATCAAAAGAAAGGTTTATTTAGTAACGTACTGGGGTGTGGCTAGAATACCCCCTTTAATAAACATTATCCAATCTGGCATTGATCAACCTAAGCATTTTAGATACAACTTAATATATGAAATTTAAAAACCATTTCTGCTACTTGTGATAAAGAACAGAAATACCTGATTGTATTTGTGAGCGAAAAGAACATGCTTTTTTGCATTGTAAACTTTTCTCTTGGGCACACAAATGGAAGTCAGATCTCGAACTTTGAAATGTAAAGACCTCCATAGTTGAAAACAATCACAAAGCTTTAAAACACCACTACTACCATTTAGAATCGTATTATCGCACACTGGGGAAAAAAATAACTTTCTCAACACAAGATTCGAGAACATATGTAAAATACTCAGCCAAGAAAACAGGATGTTGGCATAGACATCTGTCAAACTCTGAGGAAAATGTCATAAAGATACAAATAGTACCTAAATTATCATTCACCTAACTATGTTTATATACAGGGTGGTGCAGTTCACATGATAAAGAATTGACTAGTACATTCGGGAAAACTAAATAAAGAATACTTGCACATATTTAGTTAAGAAACACCATACGCAAGGAAAAGTTTAGCATATCAAAATGTTTAAATAATGAAATTCATATACATCACATCGTTGGACCGGCTAAAGATTTATAATCAATAATCAAACCAAAAGAAATTATAGGTGTACAAAAAGATGTCAATCGAACTAATCCTTTATGACAACTGGCGGCAATGATTCTAGCATGTAACTTTCTTTTACTCCACGTGTTTGTTTATGAATAATAGAGCTTTATAGTCATTAGTCAACTTAAACTTTATGTGGCTTATGAGTTAACAGACATGGAGATTAACAGTGAGGGGTGCCACTAGTAATCCAGCCTCACAAAGAGCAATAAGGATTGTGAACTATCATACGATTACCTTGAACATGTGCAACCTTAACATTTTTTTTCACATGGTAAGGTATTTTGGTCTTTAAGGCTTCGAATTCATTAAAATTAATACTTTTGCTTGCTTTAATCTTCAATGGCTATCATGGTACCTAAAGGCTAGAAGTGATTTTGTAGTCTAATCTACCCATTAACTACATATTAGTTTTTTTAGTTTACATCCCTAATATATGTGATTGATCTTCAGAGAGCTTGCCTGAGTTCCTATTTGCAACTTTTTGTGGCCTCAAAGGGATGAAAGAAAAATGGATCAAATGCTATCAAAAAGGAGTCTGCATACTACTAAATAGCATAAGACTGTCTTGATTAGCACACGAACTTCAAAATGAATAATTATAATACTGAACTTTTCAACTTCAAACTGAAAAAAGATTATGAACTTTTCATGTGACAGTTGCCTAATGCACTGTAATTCACAACATACTAAGTTTTAGAGTAAAACGTGTGACATAATTCTATCAGGAAACCAAACAGATAAGATTCACACAAGTAATCGCAACAAGAAAAAAATATTACATAATTTAACAGATAATTTGTGAACTACTTAAAAGTAATTATAGTACCTGAGCAATCTTGCCTATATCATGATCCCTATATGGACCTCAAATCAAGCACCTTTCTAACAAATAAATAGATTACAAGTAATCAACAGTTACGTGCATGGTAAGTTTTACTTAAATAGAGGTGATGGATTTGATATTACAGCATAAGAACTTTACAATATCAACGGTTATACTTAACTAAGGGCGATACCAAATAAAGGCACTTTTAAAGTTTCATTTCACAATTTCCAGTCTTTTACTAATGATACCAAACGAAGCATATAACCATTTACTCTGAAAGCGTAATATATGAAACTTTTAAATCACAATCCGGCTACCAAACTTGTAATTTCTGTCCGTTACTCACATTATAGGGTTTTAAAAGCTATTTAACAAGCTTTATTTCTCACTGCTGCCCACAATCTCCTAAACAAAACTCCTTCAGAATATCTCCATGGTCAGACTATTTGCAGCTACTATTACAAAGATTTCCATGTTTCAACTTCAAAGATCATTCAGATATAAGATCAACCCACATAAAAGTAAAAATATTGCTTTATATTGCTTTTCTGTTTTCCTTTTCTGACAAAGTGTTCCTATTATTAATTTCAGTGCTAAGGCACATTTATCAGTTATGTTTATTGAACAATATAACCAATAGAAACACATAGTGTTCCTACCTTAAAACTAGAAACTAAGATAAACATAAACAATTAATTAAAAAAGACCGACTTAATTAACTGAACTACTACTTATTGACACCTTTAGTCCCTTAAGTTATATCTCCTCCAGCCACCCCTTGAGATCGTGTTCACCACATGGGTCGACTTACACCTCGCCTTCACCACCTGACATAATTCTATATTGGAAAACCTATAAACTAATAATAACCATATCAATCAATAAGTACACAACAAAATTTGGTAAATGCTCTATTTATAGTAAATGATAAGTAATTCTAAATCCCAATTAGTAAAACAGGTTGAGCCCCACTGCTAAACTCTAATCTCTAAAAAAGTTAGGCCAGCTACTAAATTCTAATTATTATATCAATCTAAACCCTAAGGATCCTGGTGGTAAGGTGCCTCCCCACTATCCAATGGGCCAAGGCTACCCAAGAGTAGTACTCCCTTTGCAAAAGGCACCATAATACAAGGCTTGTCCTCAATGTGAAGTTTGAAGTTTTTTTTTCCAGTACCATCAACTCATGGAATCCAATTCCTCCCCCTGTATTCCCTCTCTTGTGGCACATAATGAGGCCCAAAAGCATTTACGATTTATTTTTGCTTTTTTTGTTTACTCATTTTACTTTCCACGTTTCCATACCGAACTTATAACTTTTTCATGCACAATACTACTCAAACTTCACCTTGATCGGCAAGGTATGACGCTCAAATGTGTGCATTTCCTAGAATCATTGAATTTTATTACCATTAGTTGAAGCTTAAATTGACAGCAGAGGTCATTGCAGATTCTTATTCGAACAAGTTGAAGCTAACAACATGTTGATTACACACCAGGGGTTGGTAAGAACTGAGGGACGATGCCCCTCTAACCTAAGTGGACCTACCCGCGAAGCAACTGGTGCTTGAGCGCCCCGGGGGGCCGCGGGGGGAGGGGGGGGGGTTAAGTTACTAACAACATTCACATACATAATTAGATATGTGAAGACATAACCTATAATTGCTTCAATATTCTCGAAAAGCTCATTCTTGTTGGACATTGTAATTGACATTATGAGGAAGAACATGCCGATATGGCCTAACTCATGATGGTTGAATTGTTAGCACAAAATTAAATTATGGTATTAAACATTGTGCTATTGAGAGACCTATTGTTCATAAGTGACAATCGATGGGAAAAACACAATCAAAAGGTTGGTAAGTGAACGTTTCATTGTTGACCGTGCCATTGGTCTTGGGAAGACCTTGTCCATGGGGAAGCATGGCCCATGTCGATATGGCCTAACTCATGATGGTTGAATTGTTAGCACAAAATTAAATTATGGTATTAAACATTGTGCTATTGAGAGACTTATTGTTCATAAGTGACAATCGATGGGAAAAACACAATCAAAAGGTTGGTAAGTGAACGTTTCATTGTTGGCCGTGCCATTGGTCTTGGGAAGACCTTGTCCATGGGGAAGCATGGCCTATGTCCGAAGTCAAAGCTCATGCTCAAAGGTTTACCATGGACTAGGTTCAAGCCTAAGGCTAGGCTTTTTCCAATTATGAAATGTTAAGTTAACCTTATGTTTGGGCTTTTGCGGGTCACGATATGATCACTTGGGAACCTTATGTCTATACAATGGGGCAATCAAAGGCTAACAATGCAAACATCTTAAGTTCGCATGTACCGGCTAGGGTGTTATTCCTCCTTAATAATATTTATATAAGTGAAGACACCACCTAGAATTGCTTGAATTTCTTGAAAAATTCCTCCTTGTTAAACATCATGATTACATTATGCGATACAAGGCGTTGTGGCCTAACTTTTGATGTTTGAACTTTAGCATAAAATGAAACTGTAGTACTAATTGTTCCATGGTACAAATATATTGTTCATAAGTGACCATTTATAAGAAAAACCGGTAAGTGAACACTTCATTGTTAGCCAAAGCTCAGCCATGGGTTTGAGCTTAGACCTTATCCATTGGGAAGCATGGCCCCCGTCCTAAGTCTACACTCATGCTATAGTTCAAAAGTTTACCATGGATCAGGTTCAAGCTCAAGCCCAAGGCCAGGCTTATGCCAATAATGAAATGTTAACTTATGATCATTCACTTCAGGCTTTTATCTATAATAAAATGATCACTTAAAGACCCTATGTCTATACCATGGGATAATCATCAATAAAACTTCCGTTCTATACTAATAGTGCAAACATCATAATTGACATAAGTGACCATTATGCAAAGACACCACCTAAGTGAAGACAGCATAATAAAAGTTTAGTAAGTAAAAACATACACATCATAATTACCATTAGTAAATTAAAGTTTTAGTAAGTAACAACATACACATAATATTTATATACGTGAAGACACCACCTAGAATTGCTTGAATGTTCTTGAAAAATTCATCCTTGTTAAACATCATAATTGACGCTATGCGATACAAGGCGTTATGGCCTAAATTTTGATATTTGAACTTTAGCATAAAATGATATCGTAGTTCTAATTATTGTCCAATAGTACAAACATATTGTTCATAAGTGACCACTTATAGGAAAAACTAGTAACTGAACACTTCATTGTTAGCCAAAGCCCAGCCATGGGTTTGAGCTTTAGACCTTATCCATTGGGAAGCATGGCCCTTGTCCTAAGTCAACACTCATGCTATGCTCAAAAGTTTACCATGGATCAAGTTCAAGCTCAAACCCAAGGCCAGGCTTTTGCCAGTTTGGATGTAGTCTACCAGTGATACCTTCAATTTAAGCTTACAAAAAATCTCTAAACACTTTAAGCCATCATCCTCCACCCGCCCGGAATTCTTCCCTCTTCTTACCATATATACTGGTGCAGGAGTATCGACAAGCTCCTACGCAGGATATGTAACATCCCACATCGGTTGGGAAGGGGAACGAAAGTCTCCTTATGTGTGGCCGGATACCTTCCCCATCAGACGTGTTTTAAACCGTGAGGGGTGGGCGTCTGAGGACGTGCTGCTACTAAAGCGGACACTATCTGGTATGGTACTTGGGCTGTTACAAATGGAATCAGAGCTAGGGTCGGGTCGGGCCGGTGTGCCAGCGAGGACGCTTGTCACCCAGTGGGGGAGGATTTACAGCCCAAGTACTGTACCGGATATTATGCGCTTTGACAGCAGCACGCCCTCAGGCGCCCACCCCTCATGGTTTTGAAACGCGTCTGATAGGGAAGGTATTCAGCCTCATAAAAGGAGAATTTTGTTCTCCTTCTCAACCGATATGGGATGTTACAGGATATCTATTAGATCGAAATTGACCCAACCACATCGAGCCAATTAAAGAGAACCCGTAAAAAAGATAAATGTGGCGATTTGAAGCAAATATAAAGAAGATTTATCTTTAATTATTTAGTTATAAATTTTCCAAAACTTAGGGGATTTTTTTATGTTCCATTTACGTCCCTTTTCTATTTATTAGGATTCTAAGTTTATTGTTTATTAGGATTCTAAGTTTATTGTTTATTAGGATTCTAAGTTTATTGTTTTGGTTAGACATTGATTCTTTATATCCTTTCGTAGTAAAACTATCGATCCAAGCTTGTGACTTGGGTCTTTGATATAATCTTGTGTTCTTGTTTGCCATTTAATGTGTGCTTCCTATCCGAATCATAAACACTTAAGGTCCATTTACTAGTTGTAACCTAACAAGATGAGAAACTAAAAAGATTGTTAACATTTACGTACGAATAAAAGCATCTAAAAGATAATTGGTGGAAAAAAGAGCACATATGTGAGAACAAACATCACCACCCTCTTAAGGAAATTCAGCAGTTTATTCATGACTAATGATCAAGCAAAAAAAAATGCAGCCTTAAAATGGAAATTAGAAAGATAATAAAGTGTTACAAAGTTTGATGTTCAATGCTAGCTTTTCAACTTCAAAATGGATATATATATATTATATATATATATATACAATGACGAACGTATCATCAAATATTTTCTAACACGTTCCAACTTATAACAAGTGCTAGATGTGACATAACTTTATCAAGAGAGCAAACAGATGATATTCAAGCTTTCCACTTTTTATTTTTCTCAAAGGAGAAAAGCAACCACAAACAAGAAGAAGTTATTGCATAAATAAACAAATGAGGTTCTATGAAAAACGTAAAAATAATTAGACTTACCAAATACTGAGCAACCATACCTGTATCATGATTCCACGTGTACTTTAAATCAAGTAATATAGTATCAAGTATCTTTCTACCAGCATCAAGATATTGTAAGACAAATAATATACACCTTCCTCTGATGCTTAATGCCACATAATATTGCCATCCTGCAGCAAATAGATTAAAAGGTTGCTAAGAGATATGTGCATGGTAAGTTTTACTCCAAAACAGAAGATATAACAAAGGAGATAAATTTACAATGTTGGTACAAAAACTTTTAAAACGTTCATTTCAGAACCACTTTACGTGCAGACTATTTACAAAAACTTTTACTCCAAAACAGAAGATAGGCTGTTTTAAATCGATAACCAGGGCAAGGAAAACACTAACATAAAAGGTGTGCTACAGCAAGAGTATATACATCAGTATTCCAAAAATAAATAAGCAGAGCTCAGAAATTGAGGATTTTTCAAGTGCTTTCACATTCAATTGTCCATGGTTAGACATATCGGTCGCAAGTGGCTTTTTCATTATTAACAAAGGGCCAGGCCAACAAAATGGTTGCCCGAGCTTGAACTTGGGCCAGGGCCAAGGCATGTGCTTCAATATGGGCCTAGCTTTGAACCCAAGCCTCAATATTAACCTACATAAGATATACAATTACATGTAAAACATTGGGTAATCTAACAATATACTCACCAGATGGACAAACTTTAGGTTTTGAATTATCCTCGTCGTCTCAGCAGAAGATTCCAGCATAACCTCACCATTATTAGACCCATCATACATTCTTAAATTATAAGAGTCCCGGAATAAGCACCACCAGTGCCCAAAAACCAATCAAATAGATTAAACCCTGAAAAATAAACCCAACATTTAAATTACTAGTAAAACTTTGAGAAGTTAACTAGGAAAATTTATCTGCAAGACTGCAACGAGTTAGAACTAAGAAAGAACATAGGTATAAGTATAACTATTGTTCATATAAATACCATCATTCATGATCTCATCAAGCAATTTCAGAAGCAATAGAATTTACTCTTTAACTTCTAATGTCATACATACCTCTTAGGTTAGAGTATTTTATTTATAACCAAATGTCAAACAAACATCACATAAAGAACCATTATTTAAGTAATAAGTAAACAACTTGCTAATTAATCGCACTTCCTTAAGGTGGTTGGATGACTAATAAGCTGATTAGATGACTAATAAGCTGATTAGATGGAAAATTGGAAACCGAAGTGGACCGGATGATTATCATGTAGATGTGGGAAGATGAACATAATTTGGAAAATTTAAAAGTATGGCTAATTAAATCTCAAACTTATATTACAAAAAAGGAATTGTCTTTAATATGTTAACGGAACAATCTGATGACACCCAAACAAGTTTATTGAATGAAAATTACTACAAAAAAAAAACAAAGTAGGTGGCTGACTATCCGGAGGTCTGACCAAAAACACTAGAAACTAGTAACAATCATCTTAATTACAACTTTTCTGCATATATCATAATTATCTTAATCCTTATTTATAGGATAATGATTCATTGCTACTTCCCATTTAGTAAAACGGGTCAACGCTTCTACTAAACTCCGATTACTAAAATGGTCAAGGGCCACTATTAAAGTCTAATTAATAAATTGGGTGAGTGCCACTACTATACCTACGCAGTAACGACGTTCCCTGCAAGTCTAACACTAAGGCATACCCTCAACATGAAGTTTAAAATTTTCCGGCAATACCATCAATTAATGGATTTCAATTCTTCCCATGTATTGCCATCTCTTTTGGATCATCGTGAGGACCAAAAGTGCCTAACTAAACCCCAGAATGGGGCTCGTTTCCCCATGTATGTGGCGTACGAAAATACCTTATTTTAAACCACAACTATTAGAAGGCATTAAGGCCCAATACTAAAGGCTACTTGTTAAAATGGGTTGAGAATCCCCCAATGAATCAAACACAAATCATAGTTTGTCCTTTTCATCTTATAGGCATATTTAGAAGGTTTTGATGATATAGGTATATAACCACATGAAGTGTATATGATATACAAATATAATATATCATATCTCTAATGCCAACAAAGATACAAATATTTCCTTAAGAAAATTAAAATACTACAATAGTTTAATATCTTTTAAACTTTTTAATTGTTTAGCTACACATGTGCAGATATTATAACCGACATATGACTTACACATGTGTAAATTAGAATTATGTTCATTGTTTTCTTTTTGAATTTCACCAGAGACAAACATTATATTCAATCATTTTTAATATAAAACATAACAAAACTTGTGTGTTGATAGGAGTTCTCGTAGTTCTTAAGATATTTGTGAGTTCTCAAATAAGCCTAACCCTATGATTATATATCTTTATCAATAATAATTATATACACATAAATAAACAACAAACAAACTAAGCCCAAGCCAAGCTTCAGTTAAGAAGAGCCAAGTTTACACACCTAAGGATATTATACTATTTTGAAATACTTTAAACATTATGAAGATCTTTCATAGGGGTTTAATAACCAAAAACATTAAATTTGAGAGGTAAACGATGGTTGTGGTATATATAGTCATTTGAAGCTAGGTTGTTTCCTAAGACGTCCCACTTGTTCTTATTGGTAGTACAAGTTAGCCAATTAGTTATTGGTCCTTCGTTAATATTCGAGGCCCTAGATTTTGTCGATCTATTCTTGTAGGATTATCTTCTTTGTGTTTTTTCATCCATCTAGGTATTGGACTTTTATGTAATGCATATGCTACTTCTAACATTGTTATTTCCTATTTGTTTACATATATTAACCATTTACAACTAATCTAATTACGTGACTACAGCCTACATAAAGTCTTCTATCATCCCACAATGGTCGCCTAATGGTCGAGGACATGGCTAATATCTTTCAATTTCAATTCCAACCTCATGAGTCATGTCCCTAGTCTATAGGTTGCACCATTTTCCACTTCCTTGTTGGTGGGTATTGGTTGGTCTTGAACATCTAGGTGGGGCGAGAGGGTATGTTATCCTTTCTCAAAAGTCTTTTATCGTTTAAATCTTAGAAAAACAAAGGTAACAACTAGAGCAACGAGAAAGACTATTAGGCGCCCCTTGGAGCTTAACCATATGTAGTTATGTACATAGATGAAAGAGCCCATTGAATAATTTCATGACCATTGCATTGTTTATTTGTTAAGTTGAAGTGAAATTCCATCTAATAAGTGCCCAAATGTTATATCTACTAATATATGTGAGATACATTGCGTCAAAATATAGGGTAACACAACTAATAGCAAAATGGCGTATTAGTTTGTTAAACAAACACCTAAGGTTGCGGAAAACAACTGTTTATTTTTTGAACAGCGAACTGACACACCCACCGCCTACTCCTACATCTACATCTACATCATTAACCCACAATGGTACTTAAAACCTCACCACTTGGGAGGGACACCATTTCAATGCCTTGGTACCATTAGCCTACATGGGCTTAAACTACAAGTCATTTGTGAACAAATGAAAATTTAAACAGTTGTATGTTAGACTTCATAATAGTAAAACCCAAAGCACTCCGGCTTCATTTAGTAGTATGTCCACCAACTTTTATGATAAGATCTAATCCACTTTCCTTAATAATATAACTATGCCTAATTAACATATACTTGAATAAGGTCACTAAAGTCAAGTCACTATACTTCAATAACATACCGATAACAAACAAACAAATAAAACCTCTTTGCAGCTAAAGGGTAGATGAGTCAACAAAATCACTTTTAACAACTTGAAACAAAGGTAGGTGTTACTTTTTAAGAACTTTAAAAACAAAGAAAAGTACTATTTTTGAGAATTTCACTTTGTAATTCAAACTACCAGGCCTGCTTGTGGCTTGATTCCTGATGATCCTTTTAGCTCAAGGTTTTGCTGGATTGCTAGCATTACCCCTCCATGATCGAATCCCAGTAGCCTACAATACAAGTAAAGTTTTAATTAGTGGAGTATTTTATTCTACAAATCTTAGAATACGCATGTATATTGGTAAATATATAAGTCTGACCCATCTACTTACAAATGGATCAAGTTGGGTTGTGTTTTATCCCAAACAGGCCAACCCAAAAAAGCTAAAGGGAACATATCAAAACCTGCTCAAAATAACGCATATAACCTCCAAAACCTATAAATCATTTTATTCTAAGAGTCAGGTTAAAATTATAATAGTAGTATTTTTGTAACCAAAACTGACACTTAATTATTTAATAAACGGATAAAAAAGTATTTGCATGTCCACCCCAACTAGCCAACCTGTGCCAAAAATGACTCATTTCAACCCATTACCCAACCAGGCATCTTGCCACCCATGCATATTATCGTCATACCTGGCGGCGGGACCGACGTGAAATTTGATTAGTGCCATGCCTAAAAGGTTATAATGTTAAGTGTGGAAAAAAGAAAAAGTAACAACGTGCGATTATATAATCAAATATTTAAGGATATCACCTTGGGTTTCTTGAGGGTTCTGGAAAAGCCCATCCTGGTTGAAAATCTGTATTGATATAACAAGGAAGAGCACCACGTTGCCCATCATTCCATGTAGAAGCCAAAATGGGCTCACTTAACATGCTGGCATTGTTAACATAGTATGGTTGTGCCCATAACTGTTCCAAGGTATTGACATAAGGTTCAGAACCCAACATTCCACTGTTGGCTAAAGCCCACGCATGGGCCTGAATCTCAGCCTCGGCCTGAGCCTGAGCCTGAGCCTCGGCCTGAGCCTGAGCCTCGGCCTGAGCCTCGGCCTGAGCCTGAGCCTCGGCCTGAGCCTGGGCCTGAGCCTGGGCCCGAGCCTGAGCCTGAGCCCGAGCCTGAGCCTGAGCCTGAGCCTGAGCCTGAGCCTGAGCCTGAGCCTGAGCCTGAGCCTGAGCCTGAGCCTGAGCCTGAGCCTGAATCACAGGCTGAGTGTCAGCCTGAGACTGAATCTGAGATAGAGCCTGAGCCTACATAGAATACACAAATAGACATTAGTCCATTACAACATACATTAACCTACAAGCACAAGCACAAGCACAGAACGATGAACTCGAATTACAATCAACGATCACCTGAGCAGAGGATACAGGGACATCCTCACCAACAGTAGATCTAGGATGCATCGTTGAACTATAAGAATCCCAGAATATGCACCACCAATCTCTCAAAAAACTATCAGGCAAACTAAGCCCTGAAAAAACAACCACCTTAATATTACAATAATGTGTAGTTACAGTTACCATCACTAACTTGAGAAACCCTAGGTTCAGAAAGGGGTAAATGTATACACTACTTTCAACTTCAAAACCTGTGAGAATCCATTACACTACTACAGATCAAACAGTACCAAATAAATACACCTTCTATGTATGATCATATTCGCTAGGGTTTGTTAAAATTACGAAACTAAAACTTAAATCAGTTGATCACGAGTTAACTATTGTTCGAAAAGAAGATAATATGATGCTAGAATATAGAATGTGATGCAATAGCATGAGATATATATAACAAATAATAATAATAGTAGTTGAAATTACACCGGAATTGATGTTTAAAGACCATCGGAGATGAAACGGTGGCACTTACTGGAGTCTGCATCGCTGATTCCGGCCTCTCTGGCGAAAATTTCAGCGGTTTGATGCATTCCGAGGGCTCTAAAATGGTCAAGAATGTAAAGATGCAGCCTGAAATATGAAGTTAAGAAAAAGGTTAATATATGGTTAAGAAGATATTTGCCTTCATATATAAAAGTTTCGTGAAAGGATGATAAAATATCATACGACTTTTAACAAGTAGCCCTTTGTATGAATAGAAATAATAACTTCCATAAATACAACGAAAAAAGTAAGAGTATTAGTTATGCTTCTGTTAACTATATGTTTTGAGTTGGTTACTTTTGTTAGTAATTAAAAAGTATCGAGGCATTAATCTGGAATTTTATAAAATTCTAGTTAACTTTTGTGATGATACATGTGATAACTCATGTCATGTCATGTGAATTATCTAATGTAGTACATGTGACATGTCATGTTATCGATGTTCTTTTTCATGATTATAACGTGACACATTACACGTGCCTAAGATGGTGCATTGGCTTTTATGTTGTAAAATTAATTAAATATATATGTGTAAAAGACAAAAAAATAATTTATTTTTGGTTTGGAGATTAAGTGACAAATAACAGTAATACAGTATGCATGGTTTAAGAAAGGAAACGAACAACTTAAATGAAAAAATATGTGCTTAATAAAAAATGGTTATCCTCGCACAAATACAACACATAGGTAACACTTACATGTCATTACCAAGTTAAAAAAACATAAAACTAAATAGTTAACGGATAGCTCATGGTTATTTAAAAACTAAATATATGATATACAGTGTTTAATGGATTTTTATATAAAAATCTTTTTCAAGAAATTAAAAAATTTACTAAAAGTTAAGTGGTTAGAAAATAAATACTATTATTTATTTAAAAGTCAATAAATGTGGACAGCATGTAGAGAGATGTACACATAAATGTTCAGGCGACATGACAAAAATATTGATCAAATTTACGAGAAATCCTAGTTGATTCTCGTAAATTTGTAAAATTTAATCCCACAATTCTGTTTATAGTAAGCGAACAAGTTTGTCATGGACTGAAATTATTACAAAATTAAATACTTGTCCTACATTGACTGTATTGGTACCAAATATATGATTTATAGACCAAATTAACTTAAAAGTTTAGTCCCATGCCTTGTAATGGTTTGAGTTTTTTGAGTCGTAACAAGAGTATATAAAACATTTAGAATGTGTTATATTTATCTATTATATTATGAATTTAAGTAATACAAATTTTTATTAAATTGTTTTTTAACAGCAACTCAGAAAGTCATTTTTGTTACCTTTTTTTTTTTCCTTTTCTCTCTTTTTCATAAATGAAAATCGAGGCCCCTATCCAAAATCGGTTAATGAAATCATGAAATTTGTAGTAATGATTTGCTATAACGGGGCCCAATCAAGACCGTGCTTAAAGCATTGGCCCAATATATTTTAATTCTAAGAGTACGTTTGGTATTGTTTAAGAGTTTTGTAGTCTTTTCTATTAACAAAATAAAATTTCGGGGTGTTGATAACACATAATAAAAATAAACAAAACAATAAACTAAACATTACTAAATTAGAAAAACAAGGGGAAAAAATTGTATACGGTACTAAAAAAGCATCTTAAATAATAAGATGGTTGAAAAGAACCAAAGCAAGTACTGGTCGGCTATCGTCATTTTTTTATAATTTTATTCTTATCTATTTTAAGATGATTGAAAAAAACGATTTTTAGCATGTTAAAGTTTAGAATATATATATATGTACATAAACACACACCCACATGCATACACGTTTTATACTTGAAAATAAGTTTAATTATGAAAAATGATATCTTCACTTCGATCAAAAGCTTATGACCATTCATAAGTTTTGAGGAAAATAATAAATAAAAACTAAAAAGTCAAGAAGAAAACTCACATACGCAGAGTATCAGGATCCATAACGGTAGCAGTGTGCTAGTGTAGTTCTTTCTGAATTTATTAAAAAGAAAAAATAATATTAGATCGACAAGCTTGTATTTAACACTCGTTCAAAATTGATTTTTTACCTGAAATTTGGATTCTTACACAGAAACACTCAAGACATCAATGGATCGAAGAACCAAACTATATTCAAGCTCTAGGCAGAGATTTATAAAAATTGGTAGTGGGGACATCAAAGCATTTAATGGGAAAGAGAAGAGTATTACACCGAATCTAAAAAATATAAAAAGAAAATTACACATTCAATGCTAATATAATTGTATATATGTATTTTAAACATATTCGTTTTTCCTACTTATTTACGTTTTCAAAATTAATGCTTCTTACTTACTTAAAAGTTAAAATATCGTATGATAATTCTTTAATCTTCATTATTAATTATTTAATTTTTCATTCATCCAACTTATATAATTTATGAGTTTCTAACGTAATTAAATAATATATTACTAATAGACAAATAATTTAGAAGGTGATTAGTTCTGATATAAATTTAATCTTTAATCGTCATGTACTGGAAAACAAAAATATATTATACAAATCATTTATATTTTTTGGCACGTGACATTCTTACAGTTACTTTTATATTTATTTTTTCAGCCTAAACTATTTATTCTATTTTATAAAGTCAATTAATTAAATTTCCAATTTTTACTCTTTCTCTCTATGTATTATAAATCCAACTGAATCAATATTTTTTAAGGATATTCTTTCATAAAATAAAAATTAAGTTTTTGATTAAAATATACCTTTTTTCAAAATAAATTTTTACTAAAACTATGATTTTTTTCTAAAACAATAAATCTTTTTTAAATTATGAAAAAAATTGAAATCAATACTTATAAAATAAAATTTTTATATACAAATAAATTTTACAAAACAAACCTAGGTTTTTAAACAACGAGATATTGATAAAAACGAAACTTTTTCAAAACAATAATTTTATAAAACAAAAGTATTAAAAATGTTAAAAATATTTTATTAGCTAATTAATGTATCTACTTATATGTAGTTTCAATCATATCTTATATTTAACATCTTACAATTGCTAATTGTTCATGAATAAATATTTAATATTTCTCATATTCAAACCATGTAATAAACGGAGTTATAGCCTATTACAATGTAAAATAGAAGACACTGTCTAGACAAAAATTAATACTATTATTTAAATATAAATATGCATGTGTGCGTATGAATATATTAAGTGATAATTACAAAATGACAAATCATCATTCGGTTTTATTCAATAAAAACAATTCGTAACAAAATGACGACTAACTTGGCAATTACACTCGGAAAAATCCGAAGATAAAAACAAGGACGACTAACTTGGCATTTCATTACTAAGAGTATTTAAATTATGTTAAATGATTAAATACTTATAAAAAAAATACTATGAAAGACTTCAAATAAATCTAAAAAAACCAAAGAAGAAATCTCAACCATTAATATATTTAATCAATCGTTAAGATCAAATTTGTACAAAAATTTATATTATAGGGGTATCTTAGGCATAACCATTTTTATTAACTTTTTTTTTATTTTTTTTATTATTTAAATATTCATAACTTTTATATACAATATTGTTTCTTTATAAAAATTACATCATAAAAACAAACGTATTTTATCTTTAAAACAAGTACTACATCATTATTTTTTATAATATTTTTTAGAATTTCACCTCATATGAAATTTGCTCCTCATTATGTATTTAGTATTGTTTATTTTATATTTTTGTTAGTAATTGTTTCTTTATCAAATAAATAATTCTCTCTATATATAATGATAAAATAATACTATTATGTAATTCTAGTATATAAAACACAATGATTGATTAACAACTAACTAAAATAAGTTAACACCAAATGATATGAAAAGTAAAACACAACGATAAAATGTCTCGTTATGTTTTTTGTTTGTCGTTATGTTATCCTGGACATAATAAGTTTTGAAAAAACACATTTGTTATAATACATAGTGATAAGATAATTACATGTATATATAATATATAAAAATGACATAAGTAACATGAAATAATATAAAATGTAAAACACAATGATAAATAAATATACTATATGATAAAAATATTTGATACAATGACTGATATTTGACAAAATGATATGTCGTATTATACATAATGACTGACATATTTGACACAATGAACAAAACATCATTCTCACTAAAGTAATAGAATGACATTTATTAAGCCCAGAATATTTTTATTTTTTTTATTAAATAGTTTTTTTAACTATAATCATATCTAAAATATTATTATAAATCAAACGTTTTGTTGTCAATTTATTCTTGTTATAAATTTTATAGGGCAATAATTATAGCAGCTGATATGGTTGTTACTTACTTTCAACATTAAGATCATGAGTTCAATCGTGAAAACAGTCTTATATATAAAATGTAGGGTGATATTTTGTAAATCAGATTGGAAAGCAACCTGACACCTCTTCAAACCCTATACATAGCGAAAGGCAAAACAATCAATCACCGGTACAGTTTTAGTCATTAACTTTTATTTTACTGAGATGATTTATCATGAATTAATATTATAGAAGTAATCGGATCAAATACATTTTTTACGTTATCGGCTAACGTATACGAGGTTAAAATCTCGGATTATTTTACCACTTAGACTTTAAAATTCTTGAAAACGTAAAGAATATATAACTTGTATACTTCTACCTTTTATCTCTATTTATCCTCCTGGTTTTAATGATGAATAAAATATACATGATAATATAACATAACTTACAGAAAAACGCTACAAAAATTAATGTTAAACGCTCTTTTTTTTCTCTCATTTAAAATCATTTTTTTACCCGAAGCGTACAAGAATTAATTATTTCCCATATATTTGTTTATTATAATTGCTTGAGTATACTCTAAATTTTTGTTATAAAAATCAAATAAGTTATTAAATAATGTATTAAATGTAACTATATACACTTTCGAAAAAATATTTCAAATGGTTCAAACAATTTATTGCATTTTGGTCAATTTATATAAAAAAGGTATGTACTTGAGGATGTTTATAGTTTATTTTTGTAACTATCATTTTATGGTGATGGTTTTATTATGCAAAATTTTATTGCTCTCATTTTAGTTTCGCATTGTATTGTAGATATAATAGTGCCGTTTTTACATGATGCACTTCAACAAAAAATTTGTTTCAAACAATTAGAACCATAAAAAAATTAGACATATGATCATATAATACAATTTAGAGTAAATTTCGGTTTTGATCCCTATGGTTTAACTATTTAACCATTTCAGTCCAAAAATAAAATTTTGATCATATCATTGCCTGTGATTTCATTTTTATAATGGTTTTGTTCCTGACACTAACTCTGTTAGTTTTTACAGTTAGATGTGAGGGTACTTTGGTCATTTTACATTTGAAGGACTAGTTTTGTAAATTATATTAGATTAGGATAATT
>BJCO01362323.1:0-29054 GCA_018326465.1 Flaveria floridana
ATATATATATATATATATATATATATATATGTATGTATGTATATATATATGTATGTATATATATATATATGTATGTATATATAATCACTGCGTACAATTATATATATATAATTACACGAACTTTAATTTACATATAGTCTAAGAAAGTTTTTTTTTTCCTAAAAAAATAAGTATAAAGATAGTCAGTATACTTCATTAAAGATAATAAAATGCTATTTTTTTGTTAATGTTTGATCAGTTTAATGAAGTATATAAAAAAGTCAAACGATCTCTTTTTTTCCATTCTCTTTTCAGGTTAATTACAAAATCGTCATCGAATGAATCTCGACCCTTTATTTGCCTTAACCAAGGGTTTAGATTGATTTTGTACCCTTCATACAATTTTCTAATTTCATATTTCATGTGGCTTACATTTACATATATTTAATATATGTGTATCTAAAAATAAATAAATAAATAAAAGCATGACATCATACCATATCATCTCATCACATTAACTTGTATTGGTGCTGGTTTAATAGTATCACTTGAGAGGGAGGACAATAACACTTATTTCAGAGTTAACATGATGAAGGAATAAATTTCCCGTACTAGCATCAACAAACCAAAAGTAAAACCGAAGGTGGTGGTTTAATAGTATCACTTCATCCTTTGACTGTATGCATAGCTATTCCAAAAACAAAAAAGAAAAGTGGACACACACCTAGTTGATGTACGGACATGAACATGGACCATTATACGCGTATGTGGTCACCCACATGTGAAAAACAGAGTTGATACAAGTAAGTAAAATGATAATCAAACTGGTCGGACTGATCAAACTGAATTGACTATAAGTGGTTTGTTCTGGTTTAGTTGATAGAGTCACATGAGCTAGTTCGGTTTGATATATTTTTGCATTTTGTAATTACATGTTTGCGTGATGTTTTCGACCATAACCATCCAATTTGGATAATGTAAACCCCTAATGTATCCAATTAAGAAGATCAAAGAATTATTTAATAAATGATAAAGGAATGTAGGGAACATTGTAACGGGATGAACATCCGGAAATTTGTGAATTATATATGTATATGATAAAACACCAATTTAAATAAGACAATTTATCTTTAACTTGTATTGTCTTGCTTTCTGAATATGAAAATACAAATTAGAAAATATTGTTAGTTCGTGGGTTTAAAGAGAACGACAACACATACTCATATGGACATGCTTCACTGTTGTTGATTGAATCGATCGGGTGATTCAAAATCTTTATGATCCCTTTATAACTCGTTTTGATTATGGGTCATTATTAGGTTAGACATGGCGTGATAGGCCTTCGACTCTTCGAGAGGACTATCGGTTAGATATGAGATCTTCATAAAGCTTATATCCTACGTTCGTTATTTCTTATTCCGTTATTTGTTTGCTTTGGACCGTTTGTTGAAGTTTGGGCCAGCCCAAAAGACCAAGGGTCAGGCCCAAATGTAGTTTGACGGGCTGATACAAATCCTAAATGCTGTAAGCCTGTTACTTTGAATGATCACAATTCACAATGGATGCTGTGGTCCCTAGCTCATAATGGTTTATTATTCCCATTTCATTATTGAAGATATCAAAAACAATTAATAATAAAGGTCACAAGTCTAGCGTAACCTGTATTTTATCTGATCCTATTAGTTAACAGAGCATTTGTAGAGTCATTTCAGTTTACAGGTAACGAGTTCTCGTGATAACCAACAAATAAAAAATCGTAAACGACTTTCCTTCTTTAAGAAAGTCGTCTTTGAATAATTAGCTTTCAATAAAAACTATAACTTTTGTCATAAATATGGGATATTTTTAAAAAATCTGGTACTTTAAAAGGAATCATGCTTCTTTTAATTTCATAAAGAAAACTACCCAAAACGGCACCGTTTTTATTAGTTTGATCATTAATGTTGCCTATACTTGCAAACCTTGTTCGTGGTTAGAATTCAATGTAGAATGAGCACATGGAGTTTTGTGGTGTTTTGGCTCTATTTGTTCGAACCCGTGACTGCCTCTTCCATATTATATAAAGCCACACGCCCTACACCACATCTCATTTATATATCAAATACTTGCTAATATTATCAATTATTATATATTTTTATACCCGTATCGGCCAATATAATTGTTAATAGTGTAGTAGTTGTGCTTTCTCGTGTCTTAAAAGGGATAGTTTTGTGATAAATTGTGTGTTTTTCAATCAAATTATTGTAGGTTCAAACCCTGTAAGATATAGATTTAGTGACAACTTTCAAAAAATAAAAGTTGTACTTTCTCATACTATATAAATTAATATTACACACTATGTTAATCAGTACCGATGTTTAATGATAGTTAGACCGCTGCTAAGCTTATAATTTATGTAAAATGGCTATTAGCGTCTTAAATGTTGTTGTTTAAGAAAAGAAAGGGAGAACACATATGTCCCCCTCTCCACCATTGAAATTACATGTGTATCCAAAATACAAGTTTTTAATGCATAAATACAATGTTCTTTAAGCATTAATTAGGTATATATGTAATTTTATAAGTTTAGAGGGGATATATGCAATTGCCCCCAAAAAAAACTTAGTTTTGCTATAAAAAAAAAAGACTAGTGGTGTAACTTGCTGCGCGTTTGTCTTTTGTTTTGATGTAAACAAAAATCTAGTAATGAATGATAACTATGTGGAAAAACTTCATTGCTACAATCATTCTCTTTTAGTTCATTGTATCAACATATTGTTAACTAAAAAAACATCTATATAAGTAAATGCTTTAACCTTGGGAGTTCAGTTAAGTATAATATACAAACTTCATGCTCGAACTAATTTATTATATAAATTCCATCAATAAACTCTACTTCATGCTCATATAAGTTTTGTGCAATTCAAGCTTTTAACAAAACGAGTTGAGGCATGGTCTAGTATAGCTCACGAGTGTCTCAGCCCGTCTACACACCAGTACCATATATATTAAATAGAAAACATTTTAAATTCTTTGAAAAATTATCATAAAATAACAAAGTGGTTCAAGTCTTACTATAAACAAAAATAATCAGGGCTGACCCATGAATTTTTATCAGTTGTGAGTTTTCTACAGCTGAAGTTGAGCGTGTGGTTCTAGTTAGAGAACAAATACTAATCATCCGAAATAAGATCGTACATTTTCTTTAAAAAAAAATAAAATGTAACACCATGTCAAAACAACAACCATTAATTCAAACAACAAGTTATGATATAATCAAATCTGTGTATTCTTGTTTCTTCTTCCTACAGCCATACATCAAAACCACACGACCCTTACCACTATCCAAAAGCCACCACCCACCTACAAAAATGCCCACACTCCCCTCTTCACCACCACCACCACCACCATCTCCGGCGACATGTCAGCCTTCCACGTCAGCTTTCCGGCACCCAATTCACTCCTCAACCCCATCACAACCCGCAGCCCCACCAGACTCCATGCAACTCCATCGCAAACCACCGTATCGACACCAGAGGTCACCGGAGAGCGGCTGGAGCCGAGGGTTGAGAAGAGGAATGGATATTATGTGCTGAAGGAGAAGTTTCGAGACGGGATTAACCCGCAGGAGAAGGTGAAGGTGGCGGGCGAACCGATGAAGTTGTTCATGGAGAATGGGATTGAAGAGCTTGCGAAGATCCCCATTGAACAACTTGATAAGTTGAAGGAGAGTAAAGAGGATGTTGATGTGAGACTCAAGTGGCTTGGGTTGTTTCATAGAAGGAAACATCAATGTAAGTTCATTTTTGTCGATTTTGATTAATTGATTGTTGTTTATGTGTTTTAGTTAACATGTTTTCAACATTTGAGCTTTAGTTCATCACTACATAGTATGAAGATAGATAAGATCGTAACATTATATTAGAAAATGATTTGGAATAGTAGAAAATTGATATAGTACTTAATGTTTGTGCTATTACTTATTGTGTATAATGAATATTTTGATGGTAAGATGTCTCATTTCGTTTGATCGATAATTTAAATTTTGAAAGATAAGTGGTTTATTGGAGTACGTTAGAATTTAGAAGCTATTCTAAAGATATCATAAGCGTAAATTTTGATTTGACAGGTTGAGTCAGATTTTCGAAAAGTGAAATTGACTGTGTAATTTTGAAACTGACATTCTAAATAAGCGTATAGATTACTTGAGAAAATTTTTATAAATGTATATTTACGTAGAAAATTTTAAACAAATTAAAATATGTAAAATTAAGGGGAAAAAATTGAGGATGATTTCAGGCTCAGGATGATAGAATTCTGGTTAAACAATTAGGACAAATTGTCTATGGTTATTTGTGGATCACGTCATTTATGACAATTCCATTCATTACTTAAGAACCCTGTAACTCTACGCATAATCCACAATATGTTTTTTTTTTTTTTTTTAAGTTGGATTCTTTTCTAGTTCATAGGTTGCTACCTCTTTGATCATCTCGTGTTGAAGAATCTTTGTATTAATCTTATATCGAGTTTTACTGTTTCTAGTGCCTTTTATGGTGTGTTTCATAAAAGGAAGCACCAATGGAAGCCCAAATTTAGTGTTAGGTGACTGTTATCTGTTGCATCTTTTTAACATATTTTCAAGATTCGAATTTTAATTACTCACTCCATACACCATAAAGATCATAACTTTTGGTTCAAGAACAATTAGCATCATTTATTTTGGAATCTTTGATTCGAACCTTATTGTTTCCCAACTGCTTTTTAATGCGTAGATGGTCGGTTTATGATGAGGTTGAAGCTTCCAAACGGCATAACAACTAGCGCACAAACCCGATACTTAGCTAGTGTGATAAAACAATATGGTGAGCAAGGTTGTGCTGATATAACCACACGTCAAAACTGGCAAATTCGAGGTGTTACACTACCTGATGTGCCCGCGATTTTGAAGGGTCTTAATGAAGTCGGGCTAACAAGCATCCAAAGTGGTATGGACAATGTTAGAAACGCGGTTGGGAACCCGCTCGCAGGAATTGATCAGCATGAAATTGTGGACACGAGGCCGTATTTGAACTTATTATCACAATTCATCACTTCAAATTCAAGAGGCAATCCCGAGTTTACCAACTTGTAATATTCTTGGATCTTGGAGTGTTACTTTAGTTTCGGGTGGGGGTGTGAATTTTTGACACGATACAAAACTAAGATGAAATTCATGTGTTTGAGGTTAGTGTCATTGGGTTCTGATTGGTATCCGGTCAAAGCCGCGAACAAGTTTACCC
This sequence comes from Flaveria floridana, assembly GCA_018326465.1. Taxonomy (NCBI): domain Eukaryota; kingdom Viridiplantae; phylum Streptophyta; class Magnoliopsida; order Asterales; family Asteraceae; genus Flaveria; species Flaveria floridana. Next base: position 5,241 of record BJCO01362323.1, read on the forward strand.
AAAACAAGTCGTTTTCAGGTCAACCTAGTGGTTTTGTGGGTCGACCTTTATAACATGTTTATTTTTATCATGTTTATTTTTAACACCCTCACTTTCAGGTTGTGGAAAGAGATACATTTTGAACTTTTTATTTGGTTGTTTTGTAGGCCGAGGAAGTGGAATGTGTGTGTGATTGGTTCACATGATCTGTATGAACACCCTCATATCAACGATCTAGCATACATGCCAGCTACAAAGAATGGTCGATTCGGGTTCAATTTGCTAGTTGGGGGATTCTTTAGCGCGAAGCGGTGTGCAGATGCTATACCTCTTGACGCTTGGGTCCCAGAAGAAGATGTGGTACCAGTTTGTGGGGCGATTCTTGAGGCTTTTCGGGATCTTGGTTCAAGAGGGAATAGGCAAAAGACTAGAATGATGTGGTTGATCGATGAACTCGTATGTTATCTTTAGTTATTTACTAATCTTTGGGTCAAAAGTAAAAAGTTTCATACTTGAAGGACCTTTTGTTCTAAGTTATGTTTCTTTGGGGTGCAGGGTATAGAAGGGTTTCGATCAGAAGTCGTAAAGAGAATGCCCGAACAAGCGTTAGAGAGGGCGTCTTCGGAAGACCTCGTTGACCCAAAATGGGAAAGAAGGGATTATTTTGGTGTGCATCCACAAAAACAAGAAGGTCTAAGCTTTGTAGGCATTCATATTCCTGTGGGTCGGGTCCAAGCCGATGACATGGAACAACTGGCACGATTGGCCGACGAGTATGGCTCAGGAGAGCTTCGACTAACCGTAGAACAAAATATTATAATCCCAAACATACAAAACTCAAAAGTCAAAGCTTTGCTTGACGAGCCACTTTTAAAAGAAAAGTTTTTACCCGAGCCACCTATCTTGATGAAAGGCTTGGTGGCATGTACGGGTAATCAATTTTGTGGGCAAGCAATAATTGAGACAAAAGCTCGTGCTTTGAAGGTCACAGAAGAAGTGGGGAGGCTTGTTTCTGTAAACCGTCCAGTACGAATGCACTGGACTGGCTGCCCGAACACGTGTGGGCAGGTGCAAGTGGCGGATATAGGGTTCATGGGAAGCATGGCTAGGGACGAAAATGGAAAGGTTGTTGAAGGGGTTGATGTTTTCTTGGGAGGTAGAATTGGAAGTGACTCACATTTGGGAGATGTTTATAAGAAGGGTGTCCCTTGTAAGGACTTGGTGCCCTTGGTAGTGGACATATTGGTTGAGAAATTTGGTGCTGTTCGAAGAGAAATAGAAGAGGGGGAAGAGTGAAAAGAATATTCTTTGAGGGGTCAAAAGTGTACATTCGAATGAAATTGTGGGACTAAAATTTGAAAAGTAGAGTAAGTTTAATGTATATTTTTTTGTTAAATAGTAATGTAATAATATGTGAAAGTTGGGTTCATATTAGAAAACATAAGCATCCTCCATTTAACTTTGTAATTTTATTTTCATTTCATTAATAAAACGATATTTATGAGCCATAAAGTTCCAGTAAACTCAACCTCGTGTCATTGTTATAGAAAGTTTCGTTTCTCAACCTCTCTCATGGTATCATCCTGAGTGTCGATCAATGACTTTGAATTTAGACAAACTCAAACATACATATACATATACAACTGCTGGTTTCAGTTTAGGTTTCAGTTTAGGTTTCTAATCTAAGAGTTCTTCTTCAACAACGATTACACAAAGAAGTATCAAAACCTTTTCAATCTCGTAAGTTGCTTAAACAATCAAATTATCATGATACTAAATTACTAATTCTAGTCTTTTGTGAATTTTTCATTGAACTCTTTTTTATTAGTCTTAGCGACTTCATGTGAATTAAGGTTCTTAAACATGCATCAACATACTCAATCACATGCTCTTTTGTATTCTTTTCAACTAAATTTTTAATTTTTGATAAGCCTATGAAACATAACCGAAAAAGTATTAGAAATAGACCTACAATACTACTAATAAAAATAGATGTGCTTGGCGTCTATTTTTGCTTAGCTAACGCAATAGTAGGAGATTTCTAATCCAATTAGAAAACTTGTAAAATTATGCAAGTATCAAAAGTTGTATTTGAATTTAATCGAATACTCGAATACATTTGCGTTAGTTCGCATCTATGGATCACACAACCTTAATCATTTTAGTTAAAAAAAAGTTTCCCCGGCCTATTAGAAAATAGACAAAACGAAGGTTGTAACCTTTTAAGTTATATTGATGGACATCGTTTTTTAATTTGAGTAGAAAATCACCAATGACAATTGAAATATTTAACACCATGTAACAAATATTATTAGGCACCTATGAAGACATGACATATAACATCGTTTTTATTTCCAAGTAAAAAAAAATTACCAATAACGATTGATAAGCTTAAAATTTTATAACAATACACATATGTTGTTTATATGATGTTTTCAAGGTACTTGATATAAATGATTTTTTTCTCGACATCAAGTTTTAAAAATCCTAATTCCAACTAACCTTATATTTTCATATAAATATAAATATTTGTAAGTGGTAAATTTTTATAAATTTTATCAAACACTATATACCATATTTTTCGTTTTATCGATGATAAATATGTCCATCTTCATCTCTCTTCAACACCATCAAATTCAAATGAAAGCTTTTCCCCACCATGTCCATCACCATATTCCTGTTATGCCTTCTCACCATCCTCTTCTCCGCCCTAATCGCCGGCAAACCACCACCGTCGTCGTCGCCGTCGCCCCCGCCGCAGCCACCGTCCCCCCGTGGCTACCTCATCAACTGCGGTTCCAAAAAGGACATCAAACACGACGGCATAACATACACAAAAGACGAAGGCTACACCGTCGCCGGAACCCTAGCAACCGTAAACCGTCACGACATCCTACCCCTACTCACCACCCTCCGTCACTTCCCCTACGGCCGCGGCAAACACTGCTACGAGTTTCCGGTGACCAAGGGCGCCAAATTCCTCATCCGTACAACCTACTTCTACGGAGGATTCGATGGCGGCATTGAGCCACCGATTTTCGATCAGATCATCGACGGAACAACGTGGAGCGTTGTGAACACGACGGAGGATTACAAAAACGGTCTCACCTCATATTACGAGATCATCGTGACGGCAAATGATAAAACGCTTAGCGTGTGTTTAGCGTGCAATGAACACACGAAATCTCCTTCGAGTCCTTTCATTTCATCGCTAGAGGTGATAGATCTTGATTCGTCGTTGTATAATTCAACGGATTTTGGAAAGTATGGATTGATTACGGTTACTCGGAGTAATTTCGCTTCCGAAAATGATTTCGTACGGTATGAACAGATCGATGATCGATTATATGTTTGTTTTTGAATATATCAAACCCTAGGTCGACTAATTTGATCGTTTCTAATGATCTATCAACTAGTTTTCCAGATGATCAATTCAATCGATTTTGGCAACCGTTTACCGATGGAAACCCTACGGTTGAAGCGCACGCAAACGTTACCTCATCGGAGTTTTGGAACCGGCCTCCGGCGAAGGTGTTCTTATCAGGATCAACGACGAGCAGAGGGAAGAATCACACGATCCATTGGCCACCGTTTTCTCTTCCTACCAATCGGTATTACATTGCATTGTACTTTCAGGATAATCGGAGTACGAGTCCTTACAGTTGGAGAGTATTCACTGTTCTCATCGATGGTGAAACTTTTTATCGAGAGCTTAATGTTACCACGAGAGGTGTAGTGGTTTACAGTAGCGAATGGCCACTCTCCGGCGACACACAGATCACCTTGAGTCCGCGAAGTGATATGCCGGTGGGTCCGACGATTAACGCCGGAGAGGTATACCAGATTTTACCTCTTGCAGGAACAACTCTTGGTAGAGATGGTACCATGGTGATTCTAAGATCTTAGATTTTGTAAAATTAGTCAAGTTTGATGTGATGTTTATTGATTATTGAGTGAAATTGTACTGAGGAATATGTTGATGATGTTTGTTTGTTTGCAGCAGTGGCATTGCAGTTGTTGAAGCAAAGCTTAAGAAACCCACCAGATGATTGGAATGGAGATCCATGCTTGCCAAAAGCACATCCTTGGTTGGGAATTGGTTGTTCCGAAGGAGAACAAGTGCGAGTTACAAGTGTGTAAGTGATATACTATTCGTTTGTCCATTTTCTTATTAGAAGAATCTGTTACTGGAAAACTTATGGGACCTACTAAATAACCTATTAACCAATGAGATTAGGTAAAATGTAACTTCAAAATGTAGCTTTTAAGGGGGTTAAAGGTAGAAAGCCAATGGAAATTAGACTCGAAACCTCAACTCCCCTTGAAGGCTTCTGTAATTATTCAAATTCATACATTTTGGGCATATATCCAATATAAGTGCTAAAGTTGATGTGTTTTATACATTAGGAACCTAAGGGGGCTATCACTAATAGGGACACTACCAAAAGAAATAACAAGATTGACTGCCCTTAGAGAATTGTAAGTAGCCTCTTTGATCAAATGAATGAAATATTCAACAAAAGACATATTCTTACAAAATTTGTGTATGCAGCCGGCTAAGCATGAACAAGCTAACGGGTCCTATCCCGGATTTGAGTCCATTAAAGGCTTTGGAAGTCCTGTAAGTGTTTGATTATTACTATTACTATTTTTTATTTGATGTATATTTTGATTTACTTGTTTCCTCTAAACGTGTTGAAAAGGCATCTAGATGAAAACGAATTTGAGGGGCCGTTCCCGGATGCTCTAGGCACACTTCCAAACCTTCGCGAGATGTAAGCAGTTTTGCTACTTTTAAATGAATTATTGTGTGTTTACATGCAACAATAACAGATGAATATATATAGTAACTTTAACATAACAGATTGTTGAACAAGAACAAATTGAGCGGAGGACCTCCCCAAAACCTAATTGACAGAAAAGGCATAATTATAAGGTAAGAAGAATTTGTTTCGTAAAAAAATGTTGTTTTGAGTAATATCATGCATGTTTAAGCATTTTTTTGAGTTTTTGATTTGTAATATTTATCGTTCAGAACGTAGAAGCATGAATATGTTGGTAAACCCACTACGGTGATTGAGTTGGATGATGGGTATAAGATGAATAGTAGCAAGAGACGGTTATATGAATTCAAATGTGATTTGGGATGATGAGGGGATTATACCCGAACCTAAGTTTGTATCATCTTTCATGCTTATTGTTATGTCTAACTCTAGATGGAAGTTATAACTAATAACAACACGCCTTGAAGAAAAGACTTGTAATATCATTCAACGAGTGTTCAAGGTTACAAAAGAATGTTGTTATGAGATGATTATACTCTTTACAGTTCAACTTTTTTTTTCTTCTTTAGAACGATACCTCACGCATTCATCTAACATACTTTTAATTTCTATGCCACAACTAACTTAGATCAATCGGTCATAAACGGGGTTTGAAATCTTGACCTTAAAGGAAGTTTTACTACTCTAACTTTACATGAGTTAGTCATTGTCCTAGCCCCACCTTTTTCCAATCAGTTAGAAATTTAAGATTTGTAACAAAGAGTAGTAAATTTAAACTCATAAAATCTTTTGTGTTAGAAAAAGAAACTAATAAATAAATTACGTTTTGGTCCTTGAAATAGGTTGAACTGTCATGTTTTTGCTTTTGTATACACTGAGAATATCAAAAGTCCAAGGGTGTGAGCTTCTCGGGGATAGGTGACAAGAGTTATGGTTGTTTTAAATTGGATGTTGTGACATAACTCCAAAATACATAACTCCGAAATTTAAAAAAAAAATAAAAAAATTGGTCCATTGATCTGGACACGTACACAATGAAGTTGAGTATATGATCAAGCTCTAAGACCCACTAACAAGTTTCTTACTTAAACAGGTCAAATATATATAATTCCAAAATTATCGCTCTCTTACGAACACTTTTCTAAAGTAATTGAGAATCTCGCAAACCTTTTTATCTGAGCTAAGTGGGATAAAATTTAAGACCCTAGGAGCTTTGAAGGTGACTTTGTGTCCTAATAAGTGAACCCATATGTTCTATTTTCTCCTTTGGTATTTTAGCCTATTTAGCAATAGTGGTCCCATCTACATTTGATGTAAGTATAGATATAAGGTTTATTTTAGAACCAACGCCTAAAGCGAAATGCTTTAGGGCTGGATTGATCAGGCTGCCATTGATTTTTGGTTCTATCAAACACCACAATTCTACCAAATTAAAACAAAATAAATGAATTTAAGAATGTTCGATTTTTTTTAAATTTTTTTAAGGTTATTATTTTTTGCATACGTTTGTATTGTCTTTTACAGAAAATTTGTTTGTAATCATTCGTTTCTATTTATGCTTTTCTTAAACGGTTTTAATTAATTTAAAAAAAAACTTTTAAGAAAATACAATGTATATTTTTAATGGGGAGGGGTCCATCAAGTATATGATAGGGTCTCGATACAACATCTTGATGCCAGGCGGTGTAATATTCTGATGATCGTGTGTTCTAGTCGTTTAGAGTGGTTATTTTATTTTAGTAATAGCATTATTTTATAACTTAATAAAGGATGATGAATCAAATGAAGAGATGTTTTTAACTAGTTCTTTTAAATTATGATGATCGAGATAGAGTTGATGAATACATTATGAATATTTTAAATTTTAGGTGTTAAGAAAGGTATACTAGTGAAGTCATGTTTAGCATCACCTTTGTGTGTTCTTGCTACATGTATGTTTTTTAAACGACAACTCACACTTTTGTTTAATCTACTCTTAATTTACACTATAATTAATTTATATTAATTTGTTATAAGTGAGTCTCAACCTTTAAATTCAAGAGAAATATCATTACTCTAAATGGTTGTTTAATAGTTTTTTAATAATTCCATTAAAAGAGTTAAGAGTATGTTTGATTTATCTTTAGGAAATCGGTCATTCCCTTCTCGGAAGAGATCTTTTTTCTGCAAAGGAAAAAAAACGGAGTTAAAAGACACATTTTATAATTCAATTGGTGAATAACATGCACAAGGTTCCAAACAACTCCTAACATCAATGACTACCTTTTTCTTTTGAACGGCTAAAGAATCATTAACGGCTCACCAACTCACTTGATCATCTTCATCTTTCTAGTACAGAAATCAAAATAAAAAAAACACGTGTTAGATAAGAAAACGCTTTTACCCGCCCAGTAACTTTTTTCTTTATCACATTAAACTTGAAAGTAAAACCACTCTTTATTTTAATGATGTCTTAATACCTTGGTCAATGACCACCTAACCCTCACTCCTCTCGGTCGTTAGTGTATGTTGTTAGCGTATGAGAAATAGCATCTAATCGGCAAAAATCGCTCGGAAATTACCGACGTCACGTGGGTCCTTCAAATCCAATAATTAACAAGCGACCAATAACATAACGTATGGGACCGACGCCGGCGGACGATTTCCCACGATGGGATATCTCACAATATACGGTAGCAATAATAATAATAACAATAATCTTTCCTTCTATAAATATATATATATATATATACATACACACATATGATGAATTGATGATTGCCATAAAGGGCTACAAAAAGATAAAATCAACTGTTCAAGAACCAAGAAAGAAGATCATATTTGATGGAGTTGAAGTCCGGCCTATCGGCTTTCGTCACCGGCGGTGCTTCCGGCATCGGTATGTTAATCAAGTTTCTTGATTTTACTTTTTAGGGTTTAATCTAGTGTTTACTGTATTGAACTCTTTTGATTGCAAAACTTTGTTAATGATGAAACAGAGTAAAGGGGTTTTGATGTTTGTGAAACAGAGTGGGTTAAGAATAGTGGGAAAGATGGTTTACTTTGGGAATATGAGTTTTTTAATCAGTTTGATGAAACCCATGAAATTTAGTGATTGATACTTTATTACTTGATTGTGGATCTTTAAAAAGTATGATTTTGAGATTAATATATGGGTTTATGGTCAAGAAAACCTGAAGTGAACATACTGTATATCATTGTGTATTATATATGATTTCGAGAATTATATAAGTTGAATCCGAAGGTTTGAAATTGAAATCAAGCTAGTTAGTATCTGTGCACATGAAATTCAGTGAGCTATACTTGATAGTGATTAGTGAATCTGTGCAGAATATGATTATGAGCATTATATATATCGGTTTACGGTCTATAGCTAAGTGAATTCATAATAAGACCTGAAGTGAACATATTGTGTATGATTTTGATAATGATTTACGGGAATGTTTTCAATCCTTGATGTGCTAAATTTGTTATTCTGTCATTTTACTTCCTAAGTTGAAAGAGACAATTGGATTTTGAGTCAAAGATAGTAGCATACGCTGTACAAGACCACAGCTGATATGAAATCTCCAAATGTTCAGGAGAATATTGATTATCATGCTGCAAATATGAATACATTTGTGTTGTATTTGTATATGAGCCTATATGAATCTTGAATTTGTAGGTTTGACAAAAAAAAGCTAAAATGTATTTCTTCTTTTACGAATGGAGACAATTTTGTTAATATACTTTTTCTACTCATGTGGTTTTGTTTTACAGGTAGAGCTCTTAGCCTAGCTCTTGCCCAAAAGGGTATATTTGTTACAATTGTTGATTTCTCTGAGGGTAAAGGAAAAGAAGTTGCTTTGCTTGCACAAAAAGAAAATGCCAAGTTTCACTCAGGATTAACATTCCCATCTGCTATCTTTGTAAAATGTGATGTCAGTAACAAAGGTGAGTTCACTGAGTTGTGTACATTGATTATGGAGGTGGCAATTTCAACCCATTTACTTATGAATGGGTCAATTTGGGTTATATAACGAGCAAATGGGCAAGATAAATAGAAGTTTTGCAGAAAAGTTGTGGGTCCAATGGGCTGAAGGTCACCCAACATGTAGTTTTAATGCATACGGCATCTTGAATCATTTTATTCTATAAAAATAGATTATGTAGTATAGTTTTCTAATCATATTTAACACAACTATTTAAAAAGAAAACTGATAACCAATTGTGTTGTGTGTCAACAAAACCTAACCATTATGAGTAGCTATCAAAATAACGGGTTAATCATATTTAACATAACTATTATAAAAGAAAACTGAGAACAAATTGTGTCGTTGGTCAACAAAACCTAACCATTATGAGTAGCTATCCGTTTTAACCCAATCCATTTACTTATGAATGAGTCAATTACGGGTCGAATTGAAAGGCACCCAAAGTGTACTTTTAATGAGGACAACCTCCTAAATCGTTTTTCTCAAGAAAATAGATCGTTATTGTAATCATACGTTTTTGTAATCATATTTAATACACCGGTCATTTTATAATATGATATGGAGATTAAGAAGTATTGTGGGTCCACCCAACCTAGCCTGTTTTGACGTGCAATCAAAATTACTCATTTTGACTATTTGAAACAGGAGAAGTGGCTGCTGCATTTGAGAAACATATGGAAGTGTATGGAGGTTTGGACATATGTATTAATTCAGCGGGTATTGCTACTTCTATACTGTTTGAAAAGGACCAAACAGATGGGTCAAAGTCATGGAGACACGCCATTAATGTTAATCTTGTAGGAATTATTGATTGCACCCACCGGGCGGTATGCATGAGCTTCACTTTGAAAATTTATAACTTCTTACGGTAAAATTTCATAAAATAGCAACCTACTTAGCTTGTTGGTATATTTTGGAAATTATACCTTTTTTGAATATGAGGTTCGATTAGATTTCTTAATATCAAAATAAGGGATTCGATTGGGTTCACAACGTTCTTTCATAGTTCTTGACTTCTTGGTTTCAATAGTGTTTCATTTGTAAATATTTTTTTTAAATGCTTAATTATAATTCTTGAGTTGTTTGAATTTGTTTGATTTTTTAAATCAGTTGCCCGTCAAAAGAACTTTAACTACCAAATCCGAAGAAAAAAATGGACCGAATGCCTTAGTACGCTACCTAAATAAAGACATTTGGCCTAATAATAGTTGTGAAAAATATGCGAATTCGGGACAGAAAAGGTATGATCACCTAAACAGATCAACAAGCTAGGTAGGCTGCCATTTTGTGAAACTTCCCTTTTCTCTAATTAAAATTGGTTTTACAATTGATAATTGCAGATCAAAATAATGGAGGCTGCAAAAAAACCTGGTGTGATCATAAATTTGGGTTCAGCAGCAGGACTATATCCACACCTAACTGACCCTATCTATTCTGCTTCCAAAGGTTTGATATTTTTCAGTAACATAAATGACTTTATATCCAAACATTATGTATTGTTTTCTTCTTCTTGTTTGTTAATTTTTTTTTATTTTATTTTGAAAGGGGGTGTGGTTATGTTTACCAGAGCGCTTGCTCCCTACAAGAAAAAAGGGATTCGTGCCAATGTTCTTTGCCCAGAGGTGAAACACAATTTCTTATACTAGTTATTTTTGTATTAGAGATGACATAATCTCTTGAAGATGATATTTTTGTAGTTACATGATATATAAGGAATTTTCGAGAAGCAAGCTTCTTTTATTTTAATGTTCTTGATGACTTGTATGCAGTTTATTCAAACTGAAATGGCTGAAAAAGTGGATTCTCGATTTATAGAACGCATGGGAGGTTATGTTTCCATGGAGATGTTGATTCAAGGTATGCTATTTTACATCAAAACAATAGGAGAACACTTTAGTTACTAGATATTATTGGCAGATTAGAATAATTAGACCATTGTCATGACTTCAGTTATCATGTTGGGACAATAAAAAATTATAGTTACTAAATCAGACTATTATATGGAATATGATACGTATCTGGTAGGTCCAGTGGGTTGGGTAAACCCATCTGAACCCGTGGAAAAGACCCACTTACCTGATTAAGGACCTGGTCAACAGTAGCATGAGTTTAGTGGCTTAGTGGGCAGTTATTTCCTGTATTTTCTGCATTAATTCTACATTAGTAACTTATTTAAGGTTAGGAGATGTAGGTTCTTAGGTAGGTTTTTTGTTTATGCAATCGGAGATTTTGCCCATCTCGAATCGGGCCGACTATCTAGCTATTTGTCTTTTTTGTTCCATTAGAATTCCTGAATTCTAACAAAATACGCCTCAGAAAAAACCCCTCAAATTTTTGAAAATTTTGATTTAAGGTAATCTTCAAACTTGTCACCAGGTAACATCAATAAAAGTAAAAAATGTCAACATGGTCAAATTACCACCGTATCATCATTTTGACATGGTAACCTGTCATGGTTAGAAAAAAAGGACAAATTCCATTGGATAGCAACATCTTTCAAAATGGCACATCTTGGTAATTTACTTTCTATGTCTCAACTGGTAGTTAGAGTTTTTGAAGTTGGATAATATGGTAATTATAATGTAAAAAATTATTACCGATAGGGCCAATAAAAACTCCAAGTACTATATAGTAACCTGTGGGGTAATACCCTAAATCGAATTTTTGAGAGTTTGATGGGGGGGTTTTTGTGTGGGAAAAAACAATGGTTATTAAGAACTAATTGGACCCGAAGGTGTTTAATTTTGAAATTTAATTAGCCCCTTTATAATAATAAAATAGGATTTAAAGCTTGTACATGTTAACAAATGAAATAGGTGCGTTTGAGCTTATAACCGATGAGAGTAAAGCGGGCTCATGTTTATGGATCACTAAACGTAGAGGCTTAGAATATTGGCCCACTCCAGCTGAAGAAGCAAAATACTTGGTGGTTCCTTCAAGATTAAAGAAAAGATTTTCATCAGTAATTAATTCTAATGTTCAAATCCCCCAGAGTTTTGAGAAAGTGTAAGTTTATTAATATTTTTTAACTTATATCAATGTATTTATAACACACTATGGTCAATTTATCTTTGTATATAGAAAAAGTTGCATGAAATAGAAATGGACTTTACTCTTTTTCCCGCCAACTATTGAAGCCAGTTTCTAATAAGACATTAAGACCCGACTTGTTTGATGCTTTTTGTGCAGGATTGTTCACACGCTGAGTCACAATTTCCGTGGTGCTACAAGTATAGTGCGTGCGCCACTGAAATTACCAATTAAACCAGATCATGTACTATTGAAAGTAATATATGCAGGTGTCAATGCAAGCGATGTAAGTTTGTGGGTTATAAATGGGCAATGCTATCTTATTACAAGTGCCTAAGAGGTGCAATTATCAAAAGAAAAAAAATGTGGACTTTTGCTTTATTTATACGTAAGTCATTGGACTTGATTTTTGCATGATTAAATCCCTATACTTCTGGAAATTATGCTAAATGCACTGGTAACGTCTAGGAACTTAATCATACAAAAAGGACTTATATGTGAATTCAGATAAGGTATTTTTCCACAGTTACCATAATAAATGACATAAGTGCTATTCTTTAGGTTCATTCATGCCATTGTTGATTAGTTTTTAGCTTTAAATCTTTTATCTTTTATCGTTTTCTTTGTTTTGTGGATCCCATCTTCGTTCCCGCTTGTTTTAATTAAAATTGGAACCATAACCATAAATATAATACTTCCATGTCATTTAGCATGGTGTTTGGGATTTCTTATTAAAATAACTTATCTGCTTTTGTGTTTCTTTATTGTCAAGTTATATTGTCAACCATCTTCCTCCTGTGGTTTTTTTATAAGTTGGGTATTCTGTAACAGGTGAATTTCAGTTCTGGTAGTTATTTCAGTGGAAGCAAACAAGAAATCAGCTCTCGACTTCCATTTGATGCTGGATTCGAGGTATAGGGCACAAGTCCACAGATTTGTTTTAGCAACTAAAATTTTGGCTTTATTTGTTATTTTTTGAAGTTTGTTTAAATTTCATGGTCCACAGTTTTGTTTTAACAACTAAACTTTGGCTCATTTTGGTTTATGAAATTGATTAAAATTTCTTGGTCCATAGATTTGTTCTAACTACTAGTTGTTTTCCGTTCGTGTGCTAAAACTTTTAAAAATTACAGGGTGTAGGATTAATTGCTGCAGTGGGTAATGGGGTTAAACATCTAAAAGTTGGCACTCCTGCAGCAATCATGACTTTTGGAGCTTATGCCGAATTTGCTATGGTATGTTGAACCATAAATATTTGATTTGTTATCTTCTAATATTTTCTTACTAGCCGATTAAATTATTTAGCCTAATATTAGTGGTGGCCCTTTCAACTCAATTACTTGTGAAAAAAATCAATTTTGGTTATGTTTTATCTCCATGTGTCAAGTTAAATAAAAAACTAGTGTGAAAAGAAATTATTTGAATGGGTTGAAATCTGAAAGTTCTCCAAAGTGTAACCTCCTAATTCAGTTTATTCGTCAAGTTAATTAATCAGGTTTCAGGGATAGCCCAACTCAACCTGTCCCAACCTGTTTCAATAGAGCACCTAAAGTACATTTGCCAAAGTGTATATGTTACCCGACATGGCCATTTGACCTGAACCTGTTGTGACCCATTACCTGACCAGCCGGTTGACCACCTCTACTAATATGTAATAAGTTGTATTGAATTACGTGTATTTTAGGTGCCTTCGAAGCACATTCTTCCTGTAGCTAGACCAGACCCCGAAGTTGTTGCCATGCTTACATCTGGACTCACAGCATCAATTTCTCTTGAAAAGGTTCGCTTCTTAAATATTTTATTTTTTAAAATAAGATGTTATAGTAACATGTTTTTGTTTTTAGTTAAATTATTGGAGTGAAACTTTTTTTGCTGCTATTAGGCGGCACAAATGGAGTCGGGAAAGACAGTTCTTGTCACTGCTGCTGCAGGAGGAACTGGGCAATTTGCAGTTCAGGTATTTTAATACTAAATCGGTATTGTGTTTGTTCATTTGAGAATATATTACAAATTTAAAGGGGAATTTTATACATATCTTTCTAAATTTCATAATATCATATTTACCCTTTTAGAGCGCTAATACCCATTCTATAAAAAATCAAATAAAATCAGTTACTTATAACAGTATGTTTTACTAAATAAACAGAGAGAACATATTTCGTATATGTTTTTTTCAGTAAAAGGAACTGTTATGAATAACGGGTTTTTATTTTCTTTACTATAGAATATGTTAATACGATTTCTTTTTATTGTTTTGAAAGGATAAATATGAAATTTTGAATTTAGAAGGGAAATATATGAAACAGTATGTTTAATATTGGTTCTTATTTTATCTGTGATGATTTACTTACCTGCTTGTATTAATAATAGCTTGCAAAATTAGCTGGAAACAAAGTGGTTGCAACTTGTGGAGGTAAAGATAAGGCTATACTCTTAAGAGACTTGGGAGTTGATCGAGTCATCGACTATAAAGAAGAATCCATCAAAAACGTATATATGTTTCTTTTCAGAAAGTTAATTTAGAATTTTGTATTGTATTAACATCCACGTAATGTATAAATTTCTAAATTTAAAAATGAGCAGGTTCTTAAGAAGGAATTCCCGAAAGGTGTTGATATTGTCTATGAATCTGTTGGCGGTGATATGTTTGATACATGTTTGAATGCGTTAGCGGTTTATGGACGGATGGTAGTCATTGGAATGATCTCTCAGGTATTTTTTTGTTTAAATCTGTTTATGTTTCTTTGACTTCTCCGGTCAAACCTATTCTTATTATATTCAAAACTGATGTGGATCTTATCAAAAACTTTTCACGCTAGTATCCTTTTATGCTTTTCTGTTGAAGTGATATAATCCAAAGTAGTTGTACTTCTGCATAATCTGAAATATTTCTATTTGTTTGAAAGTTTAGAATCTGTCATTTGACCTCAGAAGTCAAACATGTCTAATGTTTTCAGTATCAAGGAGAGCATGGATGGAAACCACGAAATTACACCGGATTATGTGAGAAACTCCTAGCAAAAAGTCAAACTGTGGTATGTAAAGTTTATATATTTATATTCCAATCATCACATGAAAATTGCGACATCTGACTTAACATATTGTGAAAAGGTCGACTATTTGTCAAATATCCAAAGACCTTTTGAGAAAGACAAAACAAAGGAAGTTTGTAGATCTAAATCAATACTTTGAGTTCATGGCAGTGATGTTATTATTAGAATAAATAATTTAAGGGTGGAACATTTTACTTGAAACAGCTTTTTAATTTCAATCATATCATGTTTTAGTCTATCATTTTATAATTAATAATTTTTATTCAATTTAATATTTTATTTATTCAACCCGTGTATTACACGGGTTTACTAAAGCTAGTTTATATATAAACAGCTAGTCACTCAATTATGATTTAGCTAATGGTATTTCATTAATTTTTTAACTTTCTATTAATATAATTTTGGAGGCATAATACATTAAAAATATACTTTGTGCGACTTTCGGCTTGTTTCCATTTAGCTTTTGTTTTTATTTTACTTTTATTCTTTGAGAGAGGGAGCATTTATCTTGCTTTATTCATACAGGCTGGATTTTTTCTGGTGCAATATGCTCATTTATGGCAACAACATCTTGATAATCTGGTTCATCTTTTCTCTGTGGGAAAACTTAAGGTAACAGCATTACATAATCTATAAATTTGTTACAAATATTTTATCATGTAACTAGAGATCTACATTATTTTTTTCCTTCAAAAATATCAGGTTGCAATAGACCCTAAAAGTTTTGTAGGCGTTCACTCCGTCGCTGATGCAGTTGAATATCTCCATTCTGGTAAAAGTGTTGGCAAGGTAT
Organism: Flaveria floridana; assembly: GCA_018326465.1. Lineage (NCBI taxonomy): Eukaryota > Viridiplantae > Streptophyta > Magnoliopsida > Asterales > Asteraceae > Flaveria > Flaveria floridana. Next base: position 20,854 of record BJCO01362323.1, read on the forward strand.
GTACAAATATTATACAAACAAACTTTACACTTCTCGATTTAGTAACCAACTTTAAATTATGTGCAAAACAGAAAACAACTTTATGCTTAATCCCGATTGTGGCAACAAGAGACATATTCAATCTGTAGCAAGTCCTTTCTTTATGTTGATTTTTCAATTTTTTTTGCCTCGGAGTCTTATTCGTCATTTTAACTTAAATGTACATGCCGCATGGCACTAGTTTGACATTTAATAAATTTTGAAAAATTTGAACTAAAAAAACTATTTTTAAAATTTATAAACAAAGTTGTTTATTTTCACTTCTTTTGACATGAGTAACTTTTTCATATGTGGTGGTTGGCATGCCATAGGTAAAATCAGTTAATCCAGGTTTGGTTTCTATTCCGCTTCTGATTTGAAGTTGGCTGCTAAAACCGTGTGGTTTGCTCTAATAACTTTGCGTGTATCTAGTTAATATGACGGGTTTTTGGTTTCAGGTGGTTGTTTGCATTGACCCGAGTTTCAGTCAACAAACAGCTAAGCTTTAAGCTTGTTAGTAGAAAACATGGTCAAAACAAACATAGATACACCAGCAGGCTGCAAACATCCATGAATCAAGTAAAGCATACACCTATATTTCAAAATAACACCACAATCTTGATGGCAATAATATGTTTTCGGGACTAATTATCTTTGTGGTGTTATATATATAAGAATTTAGGCAGTGTATTGAATCGCTTTTGGCGTTCTATCAGTTATCATTCTATTTTATGATTTTACAATGTTTGTATGTTTGTTTCTTTTTAGCGTTGAATCTTTTTAACAAGTAAACTGTGGGCGCGACAAACATTCACATTCAAAGTGATGAAATTTAAAACCTCATATAGCCGTTTTAAATTGTATTCAAATGCTTAGAAAGTTAGAATACTAAACCGTGCTATGTGAAAAATTGAGTTGATTATGCAGATGGTCCATGTGGTATGTTATAGTAAGGTTTCAGTTTTGGGTTTTAGTTTTAAGTTTTTAAAAATTACACACGATGTTTTATCGACTTATTAAACTGGTGTTACAATTTTTAGTAAATAAAATGTCATAAAAAATTCACATCTACTCGTATTATTAAAAAAATATAAAAAGAATTAAATAAATCCTAACCAACACAAAAATATTTAAGTTTTATTCAAATGCGATGCTTAGAATATACCAAACTGATATGTGAAAAATTAAGTTAAGCTACACTGATAGTCCATATGATTAGATAATATTATGGTTTTGATGAAGTCAGCAATGGATGACAAAAATAATTCGAACTAGTTTTTCTTAGCAATCTAAAGAGCCTCAAATCACGCAACTTGTTAAGCAAACTCTGACAACCAACTTATGTGAAATGATTTCGTATTTTATGCCCATAAACTCATGTTAAGGGTTCACCTGTTCGCTGACTCAAGTGATGCGTGAGTTAGGTTTAGAACATCATGAGACAATGCGTTTCATTTCTATCGTTGGTGTTAGTCAGGGGTCTCTTCGGAAGCAGTATCTCTATCTTACAAGATAGAGGAAAGACTCGTCGTCACCTACCCCTCCCAGACCCTGCTCTTGAGTGGGACTTACTGGGTATGTTTGTTTGTTTGTTTTATCTATCGTTGGTGTTAAAAGGAAGAAAGTTTTTGATATCTACACCTCACACTAAACTATCGTTAGAATTTGTGTTAAGTCCTTACAAATAAACCACTCTACCCTACTTTTAAAAAAGTAAAAAATAAAACTAACCCAGCAAATCAAGATTTTAAACATATTCCTTAAGATTGTAAACATAAGTTGGTAAAGAATCTTGCAAAAAAACTGACTAGCAATACCTATATGATCAAGAGAATTCTTTCTATGTATAACAACATATACTCTTTCTAAAGTTTTTAAAAAATATATCATCATCATCATCATCATCATCATCATCATCATCATCAAAAAACAGTCAGCACCAAAGTCAACCCTTCTTCATTTACCTGCAAAAGCTACTGTAGCTCTCTAAGCTTCTCTTCATTGCTTTTGTCCAAGAAGCTTTTGTATGAAAATCAAAAAATGAAAATATGCTTCAGCTTTTGCTTTTGCTTTTGTTTTTAGACTCCGATTTTGACTTTGAATTTGACTTTCTATAAGATGTTTAAAACCTTCTCCCATAAGTCTTTTATGTTTTAACTGTAGGAGAATGAAATATCCTTTCAGCGGTTGGATGATAGTTGATGTTTCCCTCATGGTAGCCCAGGTTCAAATCAAAGCACTCGATTTCATCGGGTTGTGATTGATTGGTTATTTCTGATGTGGACCCTACAAGTAAATCAAGTTTCTGTTAGCAATTTTTTTTCTAAATGACCTTATTTTGACTCGTTCAGTAATTAGTATAAACGGGTCAATGCAGGTTATGCTTTGTCTCTAACGGGTCGAATGAAGGGGTTGTGTGGGATTGCTTATTAAGCAGCTTTATTTGACCACGTCAAAAGTCATCTAATGTGCATTCAAAATGCATATAACTGTTGAATCATTTTTATTTCAAAAATCAAATCAGTGTAAGAATATACTCTTAAACTATATTTGACTTTAACAAATTGTTATAGAAGTCAAAGAAAAAGGTTTATGGGCATATATTTGACAAGGTCAAATGACACCCAATGTGTTTTTAAAATGCATAAAAACTGTTGAATCATTTTATTTCAAAAATCAAATCAATGTAAGAATATAGATTCTTAAACTATATTTGACTTTAACAATTAGTTATAGAAGTCAAAGAAAAATGTTGCTGGGGATATATTAGACAAGGTCAAAGGTCTCATGAACCGTTTTTATCATTTTAAAAACTTTGAAAAAAATCAGTTCGGACAGCCAAATCCCAAAAAACGCACCATCAAACCGCTAAAACCAGCTGGTCCAGCCTACCCACCCAACCCGTCCGGTTTGGTTTATGTTTTCTCAGCCATAGTTAGCTGTTTGGACCATGAACACACTTAGCCACCTCTATTGAAAGACAATATACCTTGAACAACTTCCGAGGACAAGCCATCGCTGCTATTTTCATAATGTTCCACAAAAGATGCCCTTTTGGTTTCATTATCTTCTGCAACGGTCCCTTGAGATGTACAAAAATCTAATGACGGTTTTGTTATAAACTTTTTCGGGCTTCTACGCGTTCTCTTGCCTTTTTTTGTTTGCAAAATCAAGGGGGCTTGGTTCTTTAGTTCACCTTCATCTTCTATGAAATGATATACACAAATTAGAAAAATAAAATATAAGGGAATTTTCATATATACCCTTCTAAAAGTTCAAAAATTTCATATTGAGCCCTTAAATTTAATTATCTCATATTTACCCTTCCAAAACACAAAATCTCACTCTCATACTTACCTATTTTATAGTAAATAAATCAAAATCGGTTACTTATAACATCATGTTTCACTTAATAAACTAAGAGAACATCATGTGCTAAGATCATTGAACATTGTTTTCCAATTCGTTTATTCAGCAAACAAACTATTATAACTGTTTTTATTTTATTTACCACTGATAATATTAATATTTTAAACGGGTGTGATATTACAAAATTTGGAGGAAAATACGCTATTTTTAACTTTTAGAAGATTGTATGAAACTAATCCTAAAATAAAAAATGAATATACGAATAATAGGGCTTTAGCTTACCTTCGTGAGCTTCTTTACACTTGAGCTTTTCTTTCTTAGCTTCCCCTGCTTTCTCTGAGTAAAGTAGAATAATTAAAAAAAATATGAAAAAATTCTTTAAGGCTAAAACAGGAGACATTACGAAGCAGTTATGCATACCAAAGTAATTTGATGTCCTTGCCCTTCTAACACGAGGTTGCATTTCCATCAAACAAATAGCTGCTTCTATCGCTTCATGGCCATATCTTCTTACTATATTCACCTAAAAAGTACAAATACTAGTAAATATATATAAATCTTTCGGTATTATTATGTAAATCTTTTGGCATTAATATGAACCAATATAATTTTTCTAATCATTATTGACTCGGTTACTCTAAATACTTTGGACAAACATGTTTCAGGTCAAATGACCCTGACCATTTTTGACTTGTACCAGACAATTGACCATGTTGACTTGAACCCATTGTGCACTTAGCTTTAAAGTGCAGGATTTTATTTATTATTTTATTCTTATTCTTGGGTGGGTTGGGGGGTTGATTTCAAACCATTTACTTTAAATGGGTAGATTTGGGTTGTGTTATATGAAAAGGGGTCAAATCAGAAACTTCAGATAAAAGGGAACCAGTCAACCACGTCGAAAGAAACTCAAAGTCTATTGTTAATGCATACGGACTCTTAAATCTTTCTTATTCATCAAAATCGATATTATAATTGTCATAGTATTGCTTTTGTAATCGGAATTAACCCATTGATAGAGAAAGAAAGTGTTTGCTTGTCAACCCAACCTGCTCCCCCACCCCCCCAAACCCACGAAAACACAAGGTAAAAATTGACATGCTTGGACCTGTTAACCAACCAACCTTGACATACATTTAAAAGTTTGAACTTATGAATAGCTCATGGTTATAAATGAGAATCTACTGTGAGAAGAGCAATGTAGTCCTTTCACATATACATACTCCTGTGTACTTGTGAAGTTGTGATCCTTCAAACAAGCTATCCTATATTGATGTTTAACCAAAACAAAGCTAGAACCATCAAAACCAACCAAACAGAAAGTGCTAACTCATACATTGCAACAATCGTGACCGTAGACTAAGGGGTAAAATGGGTATACCCATTATTGTTGATGAAATATAAAAGAAATAAGAAGAAAAAACAAATACCTACCTGTAGTTTGCAAGGCTCGAGGAGATGAAAAAACAAAATGTCGCCCTGTAATAATTTTTGTGCAATCGAAAAACCCCTCCAACCAGCACTTAAACCATGCCTAACTTTAAGATAATTTGTCTTAAACTCTTTCCCAAATTCATCCACAAGAATAACTGTAGCATCATGTTCAGGCAAATGCTTAAGACAGAATTTCTTCGGTAAAATCTGCGCAAGAAAATCATAACAAATTAGCAATAATTTATAATTAAATCCCTCCTTGAAAAACTAGTTAGAATGTGAAAATTTTACTAAATTATTGATTCTTACCAACCAAAAACTGTAGAGAACATTTGACGGGAGCATACATTTGGCAAACTTAGGTAATTCTGTATCTAGAGTTTCTAAGAAAATTGCTGCTCGTTCCAAACACATATATTGATCTTCTGCGTCGTTATATATGTCACAAATCTTTGTCCTTTTTCCCTTACTGTAATGAAATGTTCAAGAAGACATACATCAGTAACAATTTCAACAAAGTAATTAAAAGATAATAGATTAGAAGTCACCAACCCTGAAGGTTTCTTGGATTTGTCTGAAATAATCTGCAAGAAAAATAGTAAAATGTTTATTATTAGCACATAATGTACTATTGTACGCTTAAAAGTAGGGGCAGAAATTCCCAACACGACATAACAGGTATGGGTTTGGGTACACGTACGTTTCAAAACTGCATTTAAAATGTTTAGATAATCAAGTTACATGGGTCGTGTCGAGTTAACGATGTTGTAGTTGTCCAAGTTAAGGTCCAGACTCCAGCATCTTGACACGATTAGTAAATCAGGTCATGTTTGGGTTGAGTTATATAAACCTACCAACCAAACCAGACACAAATTACCACCCTATTTTCAAATGCTTCAAGAATTTGTGTGCAATATCATTCAAAAAAATTTTATGATTTAACATCATTCCACAATGTCCTCCGTAATTTCAAGAAATACCACAAATAAGGGGGTGTTTGGTTGCTGATTAAAATTATAAGCTTATAGATTTTTTTGAGAATAAGCAACTTTAAACTACTTATTCAAAACAACTTATTTCACTCACAACAATCAGATAAGGAGTTTAGATAAGCAATCCAAACACTGTCAAAACACATTATTATTGTATTAAAACTGAATAAGAAGATATGCAGCTTCAAATGCAATCCCAAACTCTATCAAAAGTTCAACACACTTTATTTTGTATTAACACTCGATAAGAAAATACGCAGCTTTAATATGCAATCCCAAACACCCCCAAAGTAAGACTCAATAACAACTATATGCTTCTCATTGCATCTTCAAACTAAACTATAGCAATCAACTAGAGCTATGTTAGGAAAACAAGATTTACATGATTTAAATTCCTTCCATAACAACACCAAAATAGGTAATGTTTTGAAAATATTTCAATAATAACACGCGTCCAATCTTCCTTTGAAACACGTCACACCATTGAACGAACCCATCGTTCTACGACCCTATCGATGAAAACGAGGCGCCCTATCGATGAAAACGAAGCGCGAATGTGGACGAAAACGTCTTCTCGCAACCCAAATTTCCTAAAACACAACATTAATCCAAAAGGAGTCTTGAAGCTAAGTAAAATCTACAAAATTAGGTTCCAAAACACCATAAAACTCTCAAATCAGAAGCTAAATTTGAGTAAAAGTTGCAAGATAACACAAAGAGGGCAAAAGCAGACCCATCTTACACTACTCAAGAAAAACACATCATCAAGATTCTTGAATCCTATGATTCCTCAAAACAGCAAAATCTTGAACAAAACATCAACCATAAACATCAAACATCAAAACCAGCCACAACCTCAGCAGATCTAAATCAAATCACAAAACACCCATGAATCTGAAGTGGCACAAACTCCAAAGCAAAAACATAATCAAGATTTCACCTGTTTATCTTTGAATTTAGCTTCCCATGAGTCTTTATGGCTCTTTCTTTTTCTCTTTTTCACCTTGTCTGATGGCAGATTTTGCTTCATCTGTGTAATATGTTCAAATATGGAACAAACATTCAAGAATCATAAGAACAAGAAGACAAACATTTGAACATGAAAAACATCAAACATATGGATATATACCTCTGAATCTTGTTCTACAAAGGTTTGCTTGCTGGAATCCATGTTTTCTGACTTGCTTTGCCTCAAGTTTTTGTTTTGATGTTTGGGTTTTTCTTATTTTTGTTGGTTTTTTTACAAGATTTATTTTTATTTTTATTTTGGCTACTTTTAACAACCTATAGTTTCGGTGTGTACATGTTTTTTATATTTTTTATCTACTTTTTTTATAAATTTATTGCAAGACAAAGCAGGTAAGATAGAGTGGTAAACATTAAACAAATCCAGCTAAGGGAGCTATAATCACCTGTTATTCATCGACAAGTTGTATGGTGGAGCTATGATCTACGCCGTTAAAGTTTAAAATTCCCTAAATCTTGATAAACGGTCAACCCTGGAGATCCACATTTTTTTTAGAAATTGGGAAGGTTGAAGGTTTTAATTAAAATTTTATTCTGAATAAATACTTTATTTTCTTTTTTTTAACAATCAGATATATTCTTAATATCATAACGTTGTCTACTACAAAACCCAAACCGTTAAAATCAACGGGAGGAATAAGATTTTGTTTCAAAACTGAAATTTATTAGTTTTATTTTTAAAAATGCAGAAATGATTCCTTTATCGTTTATAAAGTTATATATTGTTCATTAGTTTTTATAAAACTACGAAAATCTTTATATTTATACCGTCGTAGTGGTTCCCGGAAGAACGTCAGCACTGCAACTACCTCACCATCATGATGTTGTCTTGCACCATATGGGGTAGTATGTTGTCGTGTGACCGTGCTACCCAACCACTTTTCACATTCTCATCTTTCACGTGTATCCACAACCACCTCCCTCCACTATCATGGTGTTGGCGTCACGAGCATCGGTAGGATGGTGTGTCCCGCTCATGAGCCATCTTTCACGCCACCGTTGAGACGCCAATGTCATTTTGTCTCCCTTGAACTTATAGGACTATAGGCCTTAAATTTATAAGTATATATCTAATTGGTTAAGGTTCAAATGTTAACCATCTGTTACTGTGATAGCCTTCTTAACGATCAATCAAAATTATTATTTATTTTTGTTGTAATAAAATCATTACACGTATAAAAAAATATATTGTTTTATGTATATGTTTAAGTTTGTAAGCGTAAAATAATTTACATCAGTGTAAATTACACTTGTATTTTGTAAATATTTACAGATTTAATAGTAAGTTACACTAGCGTAAACTTTTTTACCCTTATAATTTTACACACACACAGATATATATATATATATATATATATATAT
>BJCO01362324.1:0-26518 GCA_018326465.1 Flaveria floridana
CCTGGTGGCTAGGGTTTTTAAGAACCCTTCGTGATAGGTCGGATGGCTGGGGTTGCTGCTCCTCCGCCTCCTGTGTCCACATAAGCGCCGCCTGTTTTCTCTTTGATGTCGTTATATTTTGCCGTTGCTGCCGGGCATTTGATAGAAAACCCTAGGTGGCGGGGGTGAGGTTGCTTCTGATGCATGTTGCCTCTGCCCTTTGATGGGTTGCCGGTGGTTGGCGATGATGGGCCTTTGTATTGCAAATCCTACGGGGGGTTGCCACCAGGTGGCGGTGTCGGTGATGATGGCTTACCTGATGTTTGTGTTTTTAGATGTTGAAAATCCTTTTTGGTATTGTGATGAGCAATTGATTAATGATGATGAAAACCCCTTTTGGGTTTTTAGATCTATTGGTATTGTGTGGATGTATATACTTCGGTTGCCCTTCTGCCTCGCATTCATGTTTTAGGTGGGGCTGGTGGCCGCGATTTCCTTCTGATTCCTTTTGCGGTTTTAGATTTGTCCATGATGATGATCATTAGGTCATCTAAATTCAGTTTCACATATTGTGTGTTGTTATTTCTGTATGTTGATGACGATGAGCCATTGTTCATCTGAGACTTTTGATTTTTTGGTTCCTTAAAGGCTATGATTTTTTACCAAGATTTGTCGATTGCCACGGCTAGGCAACCGTTTACGGTTTGCAGCCGCAATCGAGCATCATTTCTAAGCCTTTGCATGGGTACTACTACATGTTAATGTCTTTTTGATGTTATATTATTGATCGTGGATGTACTCTGTCTTTGTTGCTTTTATTATCATGCGGATATTGGTGCGTCGATGATGATGAGAAGGTTAAGTTCATCTGACACATTCTGTGTTTCCATGTTAACATGTATATTGACTGGTTCAAAAACCGCCGCGAAGCACGGTTAGGAAACCAACTAGTTATTTTTAAAAAGTTAGTTTTCAAAAGTAACTTTTCAACGATCGTAAACACCCCATAGTTTATTATAAAGGTTTATAAATATATGTTTGGTAAAAACTAAAAAGGGAAAATTTACACGATCCATCCTTCAAAATATGTAAACTTTTATCAAGCATCCAATTAAGTACAAGGGATATTCTAATACTTTCATCACCAATTGGGGATTTTGTATGTAAAGATCACGGTAGCTGCAGATTTACAATAATCCAAAAGATTAACAACAAACTTCCCCTCAAAACCACCATTTCTATTTCGGATCGATCTACATCACTCTCTTCATCGTTGATCATTGATACACAGATCGATCGAACAACAACAACAACAACAACAACAACAACAAATCAACAGTAAGAATGAACGTCGGAGGAGTGATTCCCACCGGTGGCGGAGGAGACACCGATCTCAAATCATCATCACTCTCCGAATGGACACACACAGTCTCCCGGAGGTACCAACACCTCCTCGACAAGTCAACACCGCACGTTCTCCACCGGTGGATCGGTTTCGCCGTCGTCGTCTTCATATACGCCCTTCGTGTCTACTTCGTTCAAGGCTTCTACATCGTGACGTACGGCCTCGGAATCTACATCCTTCAGCTGTTTCTCGCTTTCCTCTCGCCTCAGGTCGATCCGGAGCTGCAAGATGGTCCGTCGTTGCCTACTCGTGGATCGGAGGAGTTTCGCCCCTTTGTTCGTCGGCTTCCGGAGTTTAAGTTCTGGTGAGTCGATTTCACTTCCTATGTTCGTAATTGATTGATGATTATTTGTGGTTAAGCGATGGATTGTTGCGTTCGTAGATCTGGATTGAATTGGCTGTGCAGTCTTAAATCGTTGATTATAGTTTTATGATTATGATCTAGAAAGTAGAAACCCTAGTTTAGGTTAAGGTGCTTGATTTGGGTGAGTAATGGTAGTGTAAAGTGTTGTTGTTATTTATGGAGATCAAAATATTGACATTCAATTCAGTATCAGCTAGTTATCCAATTGGGCCCTAAATCTAGAATGAATAAGTCTCTAAACTATATAATTGAATGCAAGATCTTAAGAAGGTGGTGATGTATATATTCCTCTTCATCACAAGGTGATAATATGTAGTAAGTTCCAATCGGGGGTGATGAGGATATAAAGTTATTAGGTTATGCTATTGATAAAGGAATAAAGCTATTCGTCTATGACTATCAGTAAGGAAAATTATCAGTTTTGATACCAATGCTGCATGGGTATTTCAAGATGGATTTTGGACAGCAATGAAAAAGCTTGGTAGGGCAAGCATGTCTAGAATGTTAAGTTTGGTTCTGAACATAATAACATTTTGTTAATCAGGGAGTTTGGGCTCTTATGAAAGATAATGAGAAGTTCATTACCTGGTTGAGTACAATTTCAATGGTGTCACATGTCAAGATTGTTGAGCATTTGAGATAGGTAAACTAAAAATGTAGCTTAATTTGACTCCCAAGTCTAAGTTTTTCTTGCATGTACCTTTTAGTTTTATTCAGTAGGCTAAGGCAATGGCTATTGAGGATTCATATTGCTCTAATACCTGGTTGAGTTCAGACTATAATATTAAAGCAAATGTTGCTCACTAGAGATGGAAAAAATGGGCATGTCAAGTGGGTTTTGGTAATAGTACCAAACAGGTTCAGGTTAAAACTAGTAATTATTTGTACGTGCCAAACCTGGGCCGGGTCAGGTTGAGCCAAAAACACCTTGTTTTAGAATACTTTGTCGAATATATGGTTACATAAAGTATATTATTACAACAATAGTAATCTAGTTTCCTGAACATATATAATTAACAGGGTGTGTGCTTTAATAATACAATTTGGGCAAGTTTCAACCATTGTGACTCAATTATTCCTTTTTAGCTCCTCTACTATTTAACCATTTGATTCATTCGAAATAAGTTATCAAAAAACCTCTTTATAAGTAGACGTATCGTAATAGCCAGCTGCTGCTTATGCCTATTTATGTCTACAACCAGCTTTACACTCATGCCACAATATTTTTATATCTGTTTAGAAGCAATGCACTTATTTCGCTTGCCAATGAATAATTAACAAAAAATAATGATATTGTTCTTTTCAGGTACTCACTTACAAAAGCCTTCTGCATTGCTTTTGTGCTCACATTTTTCGGTATGTTTGATGTGCCTGTATTTTGGCCAATTTTACTATTCTATTGGCTTGTACTGTTCGTCTCAACAATGAAGAGGCAGATAATGCACATGATTAAATACAGATATGTTCCCTTCACCTTTGGCAAACGGGTAGCTACAGAATCCCTTTTTAAGATTTTAGATTTATTTATAATTTATAAAAAAAGTCCCACCTTTTTTTATGTAATCAAGTTTTGCAAATCTCTTTGCAGAAATACACGGGAAAGAAAGCCACAGTGGTTGATGATGCAACATCTAACAGGCCTTGAAGTTTTGGTGAGTTAACTTGAAATATTGATTTGCTGAAATTCTTTTCATTTCTCAAAATTTCCGGAGAAACCTGTGACGAAGGATCTTGTTTTGGGGACCCGGGATATGTGAAATCCCATCAGCCCACTTCTATTTGTGATGACAGAAAGGTGTATTGTTTATTTTAGTAACTTTTCCTGTAATACTTTGTAGTTCTGTTTTAAAATTTTGACCTATGCACACCTGGGATCGCCTTTTTTAAGTTAATTAGTAACTTCTTAAAGCAATCATCTTTTTTACCTTCATATGGTATCTCCCGTCATTGTTTCCTTTCTCATATCTGTTTGCCATACAAAAAGCGTCTTGTTTTTTGTTTAAACAAACGGGTCAAATGGGTTTGAAAAGAGGTATCTCTAGTCTCTAGAGTTTAAATATTGACCCATTTATTTATAAGTGGGTTGATTTGAGTTATGTTCCATATCAAATGGATCATTATGGGCTGACTTTGCTAAAAGCAGCCCAAAATATACCTTGTATATATATATTCCATAATACCTCATACATCCTTTCAATAAATTTTTTTTTTTGATTATTATTATAGGCATATTTGACATGCTATTGAAGTATCTATAAATCAAAATAGAAATTTGGATGAAATGACTCTTATTTTGCCACTTATACAAAGAACCAATCTTTTATGTACCATTGACCCAAAACCGATAACCACAAACCAAGACCCAAAGATGGTCTGTTGGGTTTACCGGTCCAAGCCGTGTCATGCATTTTCTTAGAAAGAGAGATGATGGTGGTTTTTTATTTACTCATATTTTGTGGACCTTTGGTGTGATGGGAATGGTTTTGGGACCATGTAAAGATATGAGAATTTAAATGCAAAAAGGATGATATTATGTGGAATGGAGTGGCACCATTGGAGATTGATATTACAGCATTGTCCTGTTGTATGTGTCCCTAGAGTAGGCAATAGTTATTATTGGTGTGGTGGGGAGACCATGACCATATGGGCTAGCTTGTTAGGTGCCCTCCATTTTGATTTGTACTTGTCAGCCTTTCCTTATCTCATTCCTTTTTGCTAGTTTACATAATTCCTCACTTTTTACATTCAAGATATTCATTTTTGAATTTTGAATCTTAAATATTGATAAAATTTTAATAGTTTTATGCGTAGGATGCCCAGTGTTTTATAAAAAACTATCCGTATCATTACGTTCTAATACATTACTGATTTTCAGTTGATTCGTATGTAACGGACATCTTAATGCTACTTGTGGAGTCATCAAACTAGTAATTGCAATATATTTGAGAGAATGGGCATGTTAGCTTTAGAAAAAATCTCTCTGTTTCTGACATTCAAATGTCGAATATGACAAAAGCATATACCGAGATTACCTACTGCTATCATTATAAGTGATAACATAACACTTGTATGGATAAATTCAAGAGTTTAAGGCCGTCTTTAGTGATACAAGCAGCTAAATGCTTACATCATTATGAGTCCTGTGTGATCAAATTCCATAGTTTGATGAATACAGTTGATGAGATTAATATATTATCCATGTGATCTAGTTATGGAAATGAGGACCGTTAAACTTCAACTTGATATAAACCTTGACACTTTGAAGGAAACTAGAAGTTTTGTCAACTTATCATTTAAATTCCGTAGTGATGTGAAAACAAGAAAATATCTTTTATGAAGCTAACACTGATCTTGGTTGTTACAACCAGACTTCTTGTATTATTACTATTTGCATTAAGCTTGTAACACTAGATTTACGAAATCAAATTTGTGATATTTTTTTAATCCTCTAAGTTTATCATAGAAAAAAACGAAAATAAATAACACTTGCCTATATTATGAATGAAATAATAGCAATTAAGCTTCTTATTTATGAATAACTATACTAAAAAAATAAGAATGAAATTTATTTATCATTTTTTGATGAAATTATATTTTCTAAATTTATATTTATAAAAGTTTCATCTGTCAATAATTTCATAGACAAGTCATTGCTAGTTAGTGGCCAATTGCCACCACACTATTTTTCAAAGATATGATTATATAAAATTAATATTACGTATAAAATTTTTATTATCTTCTTTTTATCTTATAATACTATTATAAATATACCACATTTTATAACTAATATTCTAATAGTATCTTTTTTTATGGCATAATAAAAGCAAGTATTTTTTTTAAAAACAATCTAATTAACACTTAATTCTAGCTAGGTTATTGTTCATCACGAGACTTGAATGCTCAATCTTTTACGGAGGGCTGTTATTTATAAAATCTGGTTACCTTAGGCTAAAGACCCTTTAGTTAATAAAAGTGAGTAAACATAAACCCAACATAACTTAGTTATTTCTTGATAATCATTAATGATAACCTTTGATTAGACACACATGATATTTTAAAACATACGCGAACAATAAACGAATAACTAAAACGCATTCCATAAGGAGTTTGCAATATGTATGCCCATTTTAACTTTTAACACGATGGTAAAACGTATACAATGCATAAACAAAACATAGACACGTATTTCAACCAAATTCATGTAGAGAATGTGTGGTTACATCAACTTTCGCCCTATACGTACGTATGTCGACATTATTGTTATTTTTATTAACATTATATTTCTTTGTCAACAATAATGATTCGTATCTAGGTTTGGAGGACCACTGTCTCTCTTCTCTTCTCCACATCAGCTGGCATAGGGTTACTTTCAAACTCAGGCCCATATCCTCTTCTTTCTTCCCCTTAAAAGAAAAATACACTCTATTTATGGTGCTTCCTAAATATCTCCAAAAGTTGACATAAACTATATTTTTCTTTAAAGACTACCCTCTACAATCTTAGCTTAAATAATTAATTTGAAACTTATACTAACAAATATATTATATTTGCGATCCTCAATTCCTCATACCAACAAAAATTATCTATTTTGATCAAAAGGAGCTCGGAATATGTGTTTTGTTACCTGAGCAAAAACTTTACTAGAGCTTATTCATCTTAGGTTTATCTTCAACCAAATATGCTTAACTATGAAATTCTCCGATACACGCGCACAAAATTCTGGTGATTTCTGAAACAAAACATAACAATGTGAGATTTATTAAAGTTGTTACAATTTGTATTTATCTTTTATATGTGTTACGTTGAAAAAAGAAATACAGATTTCATAGCTAATATATAAGCTTAATGAACTGCTGGTTTATTATTACCGAACTAAACCAAATCAAACCAAACTGAAAATAGACCCAAAAACACACTGACTCGGTGTTGGCCTATTGACCAAGTGGGTGTGGGTGCATGAACACATACGGGTACGCAGGCTCATCGCGATCGAAAAGCTATTTTCAACTTGATTAATTTTGTCCAAGGCACCAAAAAACACACTACAGTTGTACTCTCCCAACTTGTGAGGACCTTAGTTGATCTACCCTAAAATAAAACAAAAGGGACCCCTCGTGTTCTCCAAAATCTAGCACTATATCCCATTGATGTCAACAACCTCTCATTTCCTCTCCACAACGTTGTCACACACCAAACCATCCAACATTTTATCAACCATTTCATGTGTGTTTCAGTGCACCAACAATGGAAGGACTTCCTATGTTAA
Organism: Flaveria floridana; assembly: GCA_018326465.1. NCBI lineage: Eukaryota > Viridiplantae > Streptophyta > Magnoliopsida > Asterales > Asteraceae > Flaveria > Flaveria floridana. The sequence continues at coordinate 7,015 of BJCO01362324.1, forward strand.
CTTGTCTCATTCAACACACCTTAAAAACCCTCTGCACTTGTTCTTCGTCCGACGATAGCGCGTCTAACAAATGGGTTTACGCGGTTTTCTGGCGAATCTTGCCTAGGATTTACCCTCCTCCCAAGTAAAACAAACCCAAATATAACCCAACAAACATGCTTTGTTTTCTTATGTTTTGTATAGTATGTGTTTAAAGGATCAAATGTTGTTGCTTTGATGCAGGTGGGATGTTGAAGGAGGTGTTCTTGATCGCGCTAAAGGAAACAAGCGAAACTGGTAGCTAAAGTTTGAAACTTTTTTTATTACTACTAATCTTTATCAGTCTTTTAGTGATCTTTTTGTTTTTGGGGCGTAGGATACTCGTTTGGGAAGACGGGTTTTGTGATCTTGATGAGTGTGAGCGGGTCGGGAATGATGGATCATCAAAGGGTGGATTTGGAGCTGATATATTTTTTAAACTGTCTCATGAGGTTTACAGTTATGGTGAAGGGTAAGAACTATGAACAAACATGATGTTCATGTGGTTTTAGAATCAAAGTTCAAGATTTGTGGAGATTTAATGAGTTTTTGTGGTGAAGATTGATAGGGAAAATAGCTGCAGATAACAGTCACAGATGGGTGTTTAAAGATGGGTTGAATGAGCATGATCCAAGCTTTATTTCTTCATGGAATGCATCTATTGATCCTGTAAGCAAATAACATATACTTCATCGGTACTATTTTATTTTATTGGATTTTAATAATCCAAACTAGTATCTATTTCTGATAATAATCGATATTAAGAATTTTACCAACTTTAAGCTGTCAAGGTCAATCACAATAGCGTGATCATCTTAGAATTATACGTGATTTGCATATTTTTCACTTTCACTTTCGCTTTTAAGTTTTTTTTTTCATTTCCTACACAATCATCAATGTGAGTGAATCGAGTGAAAATTAAGTGGTCATTTTTTTAATATTTATGTTATTGGGATTGTACTCGGCAACGTGAATGAAAGTTAAAAGTGTCGTTGGTCAAATTAACTGTACCAATTATTATCAGCTAGTAAGATAATAAATAATAAATTGGATTATTAAAATCTGTTTTATTTTATATTTGACTCTTCTGCTACTTATGTATAAACAGCAACCAAAAGCTTGGGAATTGCATTTCAATTCTGGGATTAAGGTTAGCAAAGTAATTCTATTTATTTGCGTGATCCGCTCTAAACCAACAATCAATGTAATGTAACATGGTATTGTTGGTTTAGCTTGTATCAGAGGCCAGTTACATGCATGTACATGACTGGCCCAATACAGGGTTTTAATATAAAAATGTAAAAATTCAAAATGTATTTTTGTATGTAACAGACGATTGCGATCATATCCACACGAGAAGGCATAATTCAACTGGGCTCGTTTGATAAGGTTCTGTTATGGTACAAATTTTTATTCATAAAATACAAGTCATTGGATTTTAACTTTCATTGTTATCATGCCAATGTACAACATATGATGCACGGGGTACAACACTGTATGCTCACAGATTCTTGAAGATTTAAATTTGGTAATAAGCATCCAGAGGAAATTCAGCTATTTACGTACCATTCCTGGGTTATTCTCTATTCAAAGGCCTTTCTCTACCGTACAACAACCGTACAACCCAATGAAGCACAAAAGTACAACTGGACCAGATGAAGCCCAACAACTAATTGGGTCAAAAGTCAACATCCATGGAGAAAGTCAACCCAATAAGGGTCCGATTTGGTCGTTTGGTTCGGGCTATATGACCCAAGATAATATGCGGGTTGGATCGTACGGCCCACCACTTTGGCCCATTCCACCCCTCTTGCCCGTCAACTTTGGATCTAGGGCTGAAAACCTGGATCAAGAAGCAAACATGAAGCCCAAAGGCTTAAAATCTAGCCCAGAGTTTGTTATGGAATTAGGATTTGGGCCCAAAAGGGTAACTAAAGGAAATGATGTAAAATCTCAATTAAATTGATAAGTACAATTTTGCATTATTTGGATTGATTTCGTTACAATGTTTGTTCTTATACGAAAAAATCTATAAGGTTTTACATTTCTAGTCATTGCATCATAAGAAAGAAAAGAATAGTAGCATCGTAAGGTTTTTGAAAATTAATTATTAATTACCAAGGTTATTAAATGTTAATTAACCAGGATGTTTAAAACATAAATAGTTAGATTATAAATAAAGGATTAGGGGAAACCCTACTCCCAATTCATTTTATCCGTCACAGCCCCGACCTCTTGTTTTGCCGTGAACCACCTACCACCAACCACTAACACCATCATCGTCGCCTGTTTTGTCCTGCGTAACAATCGTTGCAAGATACGTTCTTTTTTTGTGAACAAAGTCAACTCACGAGACCGTAGTTGCATTTAAAGTGTAAAAATTTGGTTTTGATTGTCAAGATAGAATCTTTAATTTTTGTGACCGTCTCTTATTTTTGTTTGAAATCACTTGCAATTAAATGTCTAAACTTTAGAACTAAATTAACGTATCAATTTGTTTCCACATTAATTTCAAAAAAAAATGCAACACTAATAAGAAAGTAACAGCTTTAATCGTTAAAACCAATATTGCACAACCGAACCAGATGCCTTAATGGCACGTTGGTCGAACCGAATATAAGAAACGGATGAAGTCATAATTATATATATGACATCTAATCAAATAATCATTTACATTTAAGGACACATGTCATTCTCACAATCACCATTAACCCCCGCCCAATCTCTTTTGCCCCATGGTTGCTCACAAGCGGGTCAAGTTACTCAATTTCTATTCTCCAGATCCAACTTTTATCATAAACCATACATTTCTTTTTTTAACTCTCCTGTTTTAGAGAAGAAAGAAAACACAAAGAAGGAGATTAACTCTCAAATCGTCATGATCATACCTCTCTTACAAGTTCTCTTAAGTAACAACTTGTGATTAAAAGTTACAAGCACCACCTCACACTATACTACAATTATAATTAGCACATCTATTTATTTAACATGTAACAATCTTGGTGAAAAGGATTTATATGAATAGGTATGTTGTCTTTCTATTTTTGATTTTGAGATCCAAGGCTTTACTTATCACTTACGATTTGGATAGAAGCAACCCTAGGTTTATGTGTTTGGTTTCCGATTTGGATAGAAGAAACCGAAGCTGAGCAATCCATCTGCCGGTTGCAGCAACATCCCGTGGCTCTTCCTCACAAGCAACGTTAATGTTTTACGACTGGCTAGTTAAATGCTTCATGAGTAGTACTATAAACTTTTTAAATTTGACGTTTTTGCTTTCTATTGCTTAGTTTGGATTGTTCTCTTGCATTTACAAGCATTACGAAAACTAGATGAATTTTAAGTTTCAAATCACCATGGATTCAAAGATACATGCCCTGATCCGCAAACACCTTGAAAGAAAACAAACCACAACCTTGATTTTTTTGACATTCAATTGTATGATAAACTTGAACAATTGAAATCACATAATTGATCAGTTGTTCCGTGCTATTGATTTATTCCCATTATTTATATTTGTTTAGATTGTAATTGACATTAATTTAGTAATTAGTAGTTGTTTATTGTCAATGATTACAAAAACAGAAAGCACGTGACCCATTTATATCAATTGATTGACACTTATGATGTTAGATACTTTAATACCATAAAATTATGTGTGGTTGGTATTGGTTGTTGGTTGCCTATAATGTTACCAAAATGTGGCATTATAATCCGTTAAACTTTATACGAATTAATATAATTCTTTAACCGACCCATTGTAACATTTTGCGTGAGTGGTTTTAAAGTAATATGCATTTGTCTCCCACTAAGGAAAAATTCTTGATCCGTCATTAGGGATGGGTTAAGGCTTGTAGATCAATTAGTTAGTATCTCAATTCTCAACCTGCCGAATAAAATTAGTTAAAGATATTTATATCAACTCTACAATTTTATACTTTTGTTTTGTTTATAACTATTGAAGTTTATAATTTTGTATTTAGTTATCTAATTGCTTTCTTAGATTGAATTGTTTACTCCTATAACATCCTTTTGTTCTAGTGACCACATTTAATTGTTACCATGCCTATTGACACTTTGCCAGGGGCGGAACTACGCTCCCAGTAGTATGGGGTCAAGTAAACTATTGATTTTTGAACGTATAGTGTATCGTATAATACTGAAAATTTAAGTACTTCCTAATAACCTAATCAGATGCAATAGTCTGACTCGGTCGTTATTTAGCACTTATTGAAAAAAAAAAGCTCTTATTAGGTCATACATCATGCTCCTCCTTCCCTTCCCTTGATGTCGCCTGCCATCACCAGGGCACCACCATCACCACCACCGTTGCACCCCGTCGCCACCACCGTTGCACCCCGTCGCCACCACCGTTGCACCTCGTCGCCACCACCGTTGCAGCCCGTCGCCACCACCGTTGCAGCCCGTCGCCACCACCGTTGCAGCCCGTCGCCACCACCGTTGCACCCGCCACCGGTAAGCAGTCTGATGCTGTTCTCCTTGGTGCTATTGGAGGGTGGGGTGAAACTGAAACTGAAATTCGTGCTATTGTTTTGATTTTGAATGTGAATTTGCATAAATAACCTAATGTGTTATATAATTATTGGATTGGATAGTTTAGATAGAAGAAATTTAGGTTCAGTTGTTTGATGTATCCTTTGTGATTTGTGTTCGTGGGCGAGACTTGAGGTTTTGATTGAATGTTTTGAAGGTATAAGTGGGATAAAAATGAGAAGCATTTGAAGCCTGAAACCGGATTGCTTCAGCTTCGTGAAGGTCTTAATGTTTTTGCAAATTTGAGGCCGGCATTAGTTTTACCACAGGTATGTTGTTGCTAATCACACTCATGGACATGGAGATACTTGAGGTTGTTCTTTGTTATTCGGGTTTGGTTCACATTTTCTTGTTGTTGAGCTTTTTAGGTGTTCCATAGATCTTCGTTAGTTGTACACTGAGCTTGTTTCGTTGCACGTAGAGTTTGTTTAGTTATACATAGAGATTAAGGATCTCATAAACAGGGTAGTTCATGCCTTCTTTATTACTTAATTGTACGTATTTCTTGAATTTGTATTTGTTTTTTTCTTGTTTCTTGAGCACCCAGACCCTGCTCTTCAGCGGGATACACTGGGTATGTTTTTTTTTTCTTGTTTCTTGAGCTATTTTGATTGCACATAGATCTTGGTTGGTTATACATTGAGCTTGTTTGGTTATACTTAGACATAAAAAAAACAGGGTAGTAACACGGCTGCACTATATAACTTTGAGGTAGCAATAGCGATTAGTTTGTTTATGCTTGTGTTGATCTGCGTTTTGTTACAACATTCCAATGTTTGGATTGTTCTTGTATATAGTTTTGTTGATCATATTTAATATGTCAATCAATTTAAGAGAAGTTTAAGAGAATGAGAAAATTTGGTCAGATATCCAACCAAACAGACTTAAATTGGTTAAGCTCTTATTAGTTCAGAATCTCTTATTGGTTCAGACTTCTTATTGATTCAACTTCTGAATAGGTAAGTGCTGAACTAATAAGAGCTGAATAGGTAGGTGCTGAATCAATAAGAGGTCTGAACCAATAAGAGGTCTGAACCAATAAGAGGTCTGAACTAATAAGAGCTGAACCAATTTAAGTCTGAACTAGATTTATATTAAAAAGGGTTATCTCTTTTAGAAATACCATCGCTTAGAGCATTCACAGTGGAGTTCTTAAAAATATGTATGTGTGTTTGGTATATTATATGGAATGGTTTTGAGTGGTTGTGAGTGAAGGAGAGAGAAAATGTTATTGTGGATTGGTATATTTGAAGAATCACTGTACAATCCTTATAAATTTTTTAATATTTTTTAAAGTGGATGTGAGTGGATAAGAGAGAAAAAAGTAATGATAAGGGTATAAAAAGTATTATTTAATTGAAAAGGAGAGAGATAATGCAGTGATTTTTAGTGTAATTATATGGATAAAGATAAAGAACCCGCTTTGAATGCTATTATCACTGAACCCTTCGAACTCCGGCCATCATTCATCGCTGCAGCGGTGCTCCATTCAAGCTTTACAGGTTTGTTTCTTTGTTAATCTAATCATTTGTCTTAACCAGATATTCAAAACCTAATTCTAAGGTGCAGATGAAAGGAGATTATCACAGATATTTGGCTCTCTCAGATCAGATCTCATTTTCATCTTCATCTATATGTATCATCCGTTGATCTTACAAATAAATCATGCGGATTAGTATGGGACTTTGATGTTGTTGTGACTAAATGATTCAGTAGTCTTTGTTATTAAAATTGACAATTAGGCTTACATTGGTAGAATCCTTTAAACGTAATTGATGCATTTTCATCTTATCTGACTCTATTAATTATAGATGTTGCTTTCTTAATCTACTGCTTAAATGTATTCTTTGAAATTTTTTGTTGAGATTATAAATTGTAGGCCAAATAATCGATATATATGCTCTCTGTACACAGGCCATGTACTTTGATCTCAACTTATTAGTGTCAATTCTCTTATAGCTGATGGTTGATCATTAATAAAGTTCATCTCAATCATAACTTCAGATGCCAAACAGAATACATTTTTTAAGTCAAATTGATACTAATAATGGTTTGTGCTTTTAGGGATCTTTCCAATTCTTAATGTAGCTTCTTTTGCTACTTTCTTTGGTTACATTGCTTGCAGTGATTGTTTATCTTTGCAGCCTTACGAACAAACCTTCGCAATGACAGGGAAGAAATGCTTAATCAAGCCGATGTTCTTCGTTTATTGGATTATATGGAAGAACATACATTGGCATATCTTATCGTTCATTACTTTTATTTCGTAAATATCTTTTCATGTCGATGAATATATGTGATGTGGAATTGTGAAGTCACTTTTTTTTAATCTTGCGTCCTTAATTCTTGATAGCCTTCTTAAAAATATTTTAAATATTGAAGTAGTTGGCTTTAAAAGATGTTAAAGTCTAAGCATTTTAAGTTTTCTTGGATTGTTTGCATGCATACCTTTTCTATATTTGTTTCTTTCACAAGTGTTTTTACTCTGTGATACTTTTAGTTCCATGCTTTCATGATTATCTTAGTTTCTAAGACATTTTAGTAGAGCTTATCTCTTTTAGTGTTGCTTTATATCCATCATGTTTGTACATTTTGTTTGATTCATGTTCTCAAAATATGATATTATGTGCATCTTAAGTCAAATTACAGCATCGCCAACTTACCAACCAACCCCACAGCGAAGCGTGGGTAAAATCCTAGTTAATTAGTATGGGCAACAAATTTATATCCTTTACTGTTATAGGGATTAAAATTTGAGTTGGTATCCAATTATAAGTTTACTTATTGGAACTAAAAAGCTTCTTTCTATGAATTTGGTTGGTCTTTTCATCAAATACAACTTTGTTTTGGCTATTGTAGCATCTTCTTGTGGTTAATTAAAGTTAGAAGATTTATGTTTTTAGAATTAACTAGATTCCGTAGTCTAATTTGCTGAATTTCAATGGTATGTTTAGCCGATTGCACACAACATGCTTGGCCAAGAAAACCATCCAAAGATTCTTGCAGCATAGATAGATATTTTAGGTGACCTACCTAACCTCGACATTGCTGCTCACAATCCGCATCTAGTTTGATTTTCAAAGGTAGTTTTCGATTTTGATTTTGATTTTGATTTTGATTTTGATTTTGATTTTGATTTTGATTTTGATTTTGATTTTGAACAAACTGTTTTGATTTGTTATAATTAATTTGGTTTGCATACTGAATGAATCTTTTATGGCCTCATCTAGTTAGTCTGGTTTACAAGACTTTGGTTAGTTTTGGTTTACAAATTGTTTTTGATTTTTGAATGAATATATTTGAATGTTTGAAACCTCCGATTACCCTTCAAATTTGCGAACGAGAGGTGCAATGAGCGAAACCCACAAGATATCTTTTACTTAAATAGACAGTTGGAATGTCATTAGGCAAAGTAGTTGTTGGAATTTGATAAAGACACTTTCTTGCAAATTAGGTTTTCAAATCAAGAGGGGGATTTGAATACATAAATTGGAAACAAATCGAGATACAAGAGATGGGTATGAGGAAATTTGCTTAAAGATACAGGGAAGAAGGATGCATCTAAGGTTGATTTGGTTGTCAAAAGTGTTAAAATGACACATTTCTTTCTTGAAACCATATATGGATTGGTCTTGATCTAAGCTTAGGTTTGATTAGTATGGTCAATTAGATGTCGTGCATTCTTCTTTTTGTGTTAGGGATGTGTTGTATTGTTTGGATTTGGCGGAAGCAGAACCGTTATATTTGCTTATGTTATGTAGCAAGTCAAAGTTAAAAAAATAATTACCTTTTAACAAAGGCAATGGTTTGTAGAACATGAAACTGATTTATTATAGTGGTGGCTGAATTGGGAGTTCAATAACATAAAGACCACAAAAATTTGTGTATGTAGTAATGTACCTTTTAGTTTCTATAGGTGTTATTGCAGATCACTAGGAAATCACTGTATATGCTTTTTCAGTCTGTTTAAGGTTGCTGATAGTCAGGGCAGCCCAAGGGTCAAGCAACCCAAGCTACCAATTTTTTAAAGAATCATGCATGCATATATTTATCTGTACTTGGCATGTTTATTTTATCATCGATGCTGTAGATCTAGGGCAAAAAGACGTTAAAGTTCTTGAATCAAAGCGTCATTCTTGAATGGCATAATCAATGTGTGATTTTTTAGAGAGGGTAAGATGATGACTTGATCGGCGATAACCCAATTGTGTATCTCTTAACCTGATCTTTCTTTCTCTGATTTTTTTGTTTGATTATTTGAATAACTATTTGCTATATTCAGTTTCAAAGTCGTGTCATTCAAATAAAACCAAGTTAGATTTTTCAGTTGAGACAATACATATCAGGTTTAGTTATGTATGATTAAAGCTTGATTCTTTCAGATTACATACAATTTATAAGTCATTTAATTGCTTTATCAAACAACCTGCAGAGCTTGAGTTTTAAAGATTGTTTTGTTTTTTCACTACACTGTTGATTGCTTAACTTTAGAGTTTCGCTTGACTGTCTTTTATTGTAGATTACTGAACTAAACAACAAATAAGCAGTAGAAGTTGTAGCCAAGAAATTCAAGTGTTGTGTGCTTGAATTAATTATCAGGTATTGTTTCACTAGAAAGTTTGGATTTTGCAGAATTAGTTGAGTGTATCTTATGTTTCTATAGGAACAACTTAGTACTATTCAGTTTTGACCTTTACTTAATTTGCGGTGCCAACACCAAGCTGGGCATCGTCTCTAAATGTTCAAGTTATTTTTGTACACACAATTGAATTTCTTGTGTTTGTATCCGTAAACTATTAACTATCTACCTTTACTTGTAATTTTAGTGTCTTCATATAGATCTGACATGGATTATTTTCTTTTTATGCTTGAAGAACACTATTGATCATGCTAATGTTAAACATTTTGTATAATAATGGATTTGAAGGGAGAAAAATGATGCCCTGTTTCGATGCCTTGACCAGATTCATTTTCTAATTATACATTTGTGTGTTCTAGGATGCAATAGGTTAGTATGTTTCGTCTTCATACTTGTTAATGAGCTTAGTTGTTTTTTTACTTACATTTTATTATTTACATCTTTACAGCTCAATTTTTTTTATTTGTATAGTTGCAAAGTTTATTTGGTCAGAATAAACCACCTAGTAAAAAAATTTATTAGGTGCTATATATATATATATATATATATATATATATATATTTATTTATTTATTTAAGTTTCTTCTTGGAAATATAAACAAACAAACAAACAAACCCAGTATATCCCACTCGAGAGCAGGGTCTGGGGAGGGTAGGTGTAGGCGAGTCTTTCCTCTACCTTGTTAGGTAGAGAGACCGCTTCCAAAGAGACCCCTGACTCGATAGCAAAAGCCATACTGAAAGCAAGACATCATACAACAAGTTTCTTCTTGGAAATATACGTGTCAAAAAGACATAAAAAGTTCTAACTTAAAAAAATTATGATGAAGGGCCTCAGATTTTTAGCTTGAATCATTTTTGTTGATTAAGATTGAGTTCATTGTTGTTTCTTTACTCTGTACACGTTGCATGGTATTGATGTATCTAACACTGGTGGCAGGTAGCTTTTGGGGTATTGGAGATAATCAAGTATTACCTATATCTTAATATTTCTGGTAAGCCAAGATGTCAATGGTTTGTTCTTATTTTAACAATTAAGGAACTTATATCTCTAAACTGGTCTAAACATAAGATAGAGAAGATTTGCATTAGTTTAGCTTATTTTTGTTGTGATGTGCTATGAGTCTGGATTTTTCTGTCTTGCTTATACTTTTATGTTATCAGTATTGTACTTTGTGCAGTTTTATATCTCACCAACAATGAATAACCAACAAGATCTCTCCACAACACCCGCCAATGAGATTTCAACAGATCCGGATTTTGATTCAACCACCCAACGCAAACATGCAGCCATGATCGAGCGCCTTACAAACCTCCACCAATCTCGTGTTTCCAATAAAAGTGACCCAAAAGATCCGCCCTTTGAATCCACCAAATCGTTTCTCTTACTTTTCACAAATTCCAAACAAGCAATTGAGTCCTCTCTTTCTCAAATCCAACAAAACCAAGATAAAGATCCAACCTTAGATCTTAAACCTGAGCTCGAAAAGATATCCATCTCTATCACAGAACTTGAAAAACTCGTTGCTGAAAAGTCTTACTTTTTACCACCATATGAAGTCAGATCATCCCTCAAAGCCATCTCGGACCTCAAACAAACATTAGATTCGGTGACTTCAAAAGTCAAACCAAGAAAAAAGTTCTCATTTAAAAACAAATCTGCAAAAAAGCCAGAAACCACAAATGTTATTACTAAAGAAAAAGAAGCCATAGAGAATGAGCCAGAACAACAATCGGGTTATACGGTTAAAGCCTCACCGGGGTTCAGGAGTAAAGAAAATGAGATATTATCAAAGGAATTTAAAGGTTCAGAGATTGGAGAATTTGTGCTCTCAGGTCTAACCAATTGTGAGGTGAGATTAAAAGGATGCATTCGAACTTTATTTATAAATGGGCTGCAAAACTGCAAGATCTATGCGGGTCCTGTGTTGGGTTCAATCTTGGTTGAAGAAGTGGAAGGGTGTTTGTTTGTGGTTGCATCACACCAGATCAGGATTCATCATGCTAAAGAGAGTGATTTTTATTTAAGATGCAGGAGTCGGCCCATAATTGAGCAGAGTTTTGGGGTTCGATTTGCACCATATCGGCTGTGTTACGATGGGATTGAGAGTGATCTCAAGGAGTCAAATTTGGATGATGATACTGGTAATTGGGCAAATGTGGATGATTTCCAATGGTTGAGAGCTGTTCAGTCGCCAAATTGGTCAATTCTGCCAGAAAGTCAGCACATCGATACAGTGAAAATTTGAATAATCTAAGCGTTTCTACCCCAAACGGATGTGTTGAGTAGTCAATACAGGTATAAATCTGTTTATGGTAAATGCAAACATCAAATCATATTGCCATTGGGTCAGCATCTCATGTTTCACTTGATTACTTACAACGTATCACCGCGTATCGTTGTGGTTATTAAAATTCTCATGATTTTATTCGATTATTGTTTTATGTTTAGTGTGTACAACTAAGCTCTTTGTATTTGTTTGAATCAAGAAACGGAAAAAGAAAAAGCATGTTTTTCTTGCATTCCCATAAAATGTTAAAGCATTCATTCTAACATGTGTCAGATATGATCACTGTGAGAGACACTTGAAACAATTGCTGTTATTTTTGTTTTTTAAGTGATAAAACTGGGTTTGAAGATTTCATGACAGGTAAAATAAAGTCATTTATACAAAGTTCCATACATTTAAATGCAATATTGTGAGCTTAAAAGTTAAAATATCACATTCATGGGAGACTGATTTGCATATTGCACTATGGCCTTTATGTTTTTATATAATTAATATTTAGAAGTGCTAATTTGATACTTGCATCCCTTATACATATCAATTAGGCTTTATAAATTTCTAAATGCATTAACGTTTAAACAGAAGTGGTCACTTTTCAAGCATATAGACATACTCAAGCGTTGATGTTATGAATCTGCTTTATGACACTAGGAAAGTAAACTGTATTCAGTTCTAAAGACATATGCAGTTTCATGTTCAAGTTTCCCCTTTTGTATGATTCATCCCTCTTTTAGGAGGAAGAGTTGAAGAGAATAATGGAAGCTTTTGTTGAAATGAGTTGGTAGAGATTGAGAATCATACGATTTCATTTGACCATTTTTTTTCGTTTAATCTCGTAAATTGTTTCACCTGCTTGATTTGTTTTGAACGGTTAATGAATATTATAAGCTCCGGTCACCTGGTAAATCTATTGGTGAAAGGCCATCTATGTTCGCGAACACAGACAATTTTGGTGACCCGAACCACCCACCATTTCAGGAGAAAATCACCACCCTAAAGTTTGTTGTGATAAAACCTCTGGCACAAACCAATTGATTTAGCGTTTATCTCCTTGATTTTTTATTTAATTTAGATAAATATAACCAAAATTATTCGTAATTGACATATGAATTAGTGGTACAAATATTACATAACCTAAGAAATCAGAAATACATTATATAGTAAATAAAACGATGCCCAGCGGAAAATCCCACTACCTAATATTATTTGCAAGAATAAAAAACTATAAATTCAAAATTCTACTTTGTTTTGCTGTAAAATAATTGAGTCGTCTCTGTTCTCATCTACGACATACAATAGTGATTGGATATGTGTGTAGGAATAGCAAGTTTAACGTATTATGGGTTGAGTGGATGAAAAATCTATTTCTAAATTTTTAATGTTCTTTTTCCTTTTAGTGTTTGGTTAGCTTTTTTTAATAATTATTTTTAGTTATATAATTTTCTGCTGTTTTAAAAAAAAGTGATATGTATATATTTTCTTTTGATACTTTGTGTCCTTACTTTCTTTTCTTTTTAATAATATTATTATTATTCAAATCATATACCCATCATAAACACACCCCTTTCCATACTAAAAAGTTTTAATAATATTTTACGTACAAAAATGTGGAATTATGAATAGTATAGTTTTGAGTTCTTGAAAAGTTACCATAACATTTTCTTCTTTATTTTCGTATAGTTTTGAGTTCTTGAAAAGTTACCATAACATTTTCTTCTTTATTTTCAAATTGATCGACCACATTCTAATTTGTTTATGTGATATTTTACGTTTAAGCCCTTAATTATGTTAGTTTTACACTTAATATGTAAACTTTAATAAAATAATTTTTATTCTTATAACCAGTTATGCTGCAGCCCCTAAGCTATATGCTACATATACATGTTTATTGAAGTAACATTAAAAGTATATATGCTCTAATTAAATAATAAATGTATTAAAATGTTACATTTTACGAAGTCGGTATTTTTTTTTCTCTTTTTCTACCTGTTAAGAGACGTGGCACCCACACAATTTTCTTTTGTTGTTTCTTGCTTACAAATTTTAAGCAAATTTTAAAATATGAAGTTCTATAAAATTCCGAAAATAACGCTTCGATGTATTTAGTTTTATAGTGTTTTGATCTGTTTAATTTCTTTTCTTAAATTGCATATGCATAGAGTATATATACATTCACCAAATCTTGAACACACAAGACATAACTTCTTAAAACTGTTCTAAATACCACAGTTGTAATCGACTTAATTTTATCTTGGTCAAGATCGACTTATATCAAATATAATATATTTTTACTTTTTTTTTCACAACAACATTATGTTTTTAAAATTTTGAATATTGCATTTTCAACCATACCCTTACGGCATGATTTTTTTCCTATTTATGTTTCGATATAAATTTTAATAATCAAAATCGACAAGCACATCTGCTCATGAGCAAACTAGAATCTCTTTTAGCATGCGTTCTCCTAGCGAAGAAGCGCGAATTGAATATTTGGTTTATAAAAACTTGAATATTTAGTATATTTTAAGTTTAGTATTATTTTTCTTTGTTTTATAAAAACTTGAATATTTAGTACATTTATGCATTACATATTCGACCGTTAATGGAAGTCACCACACAAATGTGGTGAGGGTTCGACTCCTCTCATCATCCGAAAAGAAACATATTCGACCGCTTATCTATGTTTATGTATAAAATGCAAACATATTTTCTTCATGAACAAACAAAAACTTTGGAAATTTGTTCATGAAGTGTTTGTTTTAGCCAGTTCGTTTACAACCTTTATTGTATGCCTTATTCAGTGCTATCTTGTAAATCAAGTCTTTTGAATCCTATAAATAATAGGAAGCACAATAAGATATATTGCTACTTTGCTAGTATGTATTCTGATTAAGGATTTTGAACAAGTTTTGCGATATTACGGTGAGCACCATAACCAGAGGGCAGTTGTACCACATGCATCAAAAGTGATGAACAAAAAAAAAACTATTCATTACTATATCAATTAATATAGAGATAATTAGTTTATCAAACTTTTTTGTGCGATTGAAATTAAGTGAAATCTAAAGTAACTATACGAGTGAGATTATTATAAGAGGAAAGAGAGTCGTCCAGAGTTTTCTGGTTTTCTTTAACTGTCACATCAGATTTTTTTAAAATTTTCCTAGTTTTCTCACGTCTTGCAAGGAGTTGTCCTACTTTTCCCCATTACCCCTAGTTCTTTCACGTCTTGCAAGGAGTTGTCCTATTTTTCCCTAGTTTTTTCACATCTTGCTGCTAATCTACTACCAACGTTTACCGCCGCAGTCTTTTCAAATTATGCATGTTCAATGCTTGGGAAATTTGATGATTTCAAAAGATAGACTCTTTCTCACAACCTAGGCTTTTAAGGAATGATTTCTCATTCTTCTTGTAAACTTTTAGATGAAATTTTCATCGGTTATAATCAAATTTTCTTTATAAATACTTACGTGGTCCAATTCAAGTCTCCCGAGCCTAGAAATGGTAGCCTCCCGATATAAAAAATATGAAATATCGTTGTTTGGGTGGTGTATGTACATAACCTGCTAGGGGCACGCAACGAGTTTATATTGAGAATTGTTGTCATTGAGTTTGTTGAAATTGATATTTTTGAATATAAATAATTTGTCATGCATGTATGCATAATCTGCCAAGGGCACATTGAATATGGTAGAAATTGTTGGCCTCAGAATATAAATAATTTGTCACGTGTGTGTAAATTGCTAGGGGCATGTCAGATTGGGTAGGAATTATTACTATTAGCCTTAGAATGTGTAACCAAGCATGTTTCTATTGTTTTCACTTATATAAAGGTCCTTTTATGTAGTGCCGCATCTAGCCATCAAGTTAATCTAGCCGAGTTCGGGTGCCCACGTCTAGCCACATGCACGAATGGGAGCAGACATGATAATATTGCAATGTAATTTATCTGTAAGTTCTAGATGTTTAACATAGTTTATGTCATTTACATATATAGCTTCTTTATTACGACCTATTTTGTTTCTTACTGTGTATAATCTATACAACTCATTAACACATTACAAGGTATATCAACACCCAATTGAAACAGGATGTCATATATAGTAATCTATAGTCGACATGAATGCTGACAATCTTTTCAATTGCCATAACATAATGTGGTGTTTTTACGAGATGAGAATGCAATTCATGAAAAATATCAAAGGAAACACGTTCAAGAAACTGTGATATTAGAGATGGCCTAGGATAATTAGTTTTGGCTCATATGAGGTATCCAGATGTTGAAACCCGGGTCCTTGAACACAGCTCGATCAATCTGTTTCTCATTAGGCGATGACGTAGATTGTTGACGATGCAAATTAAACAAATAAAGACCTTGTTTTCTATCAAACAAGCTTTTTAAAGATTTAACATGTCATCGATTTTAAGATTTTCTAATATAATCATATTGACCCGACTACAATATATCACTCCTCGTTAAGTGTTGGTATAATCCTAATTATTTACTTGATAAAGTTATGGGTCAAATATATAATTATCATAAAGCTATAATTATAATTATAGAGTCTATTATGTATTTGTATATAGTGTAAAGGATCATTACGTACACTTGATTAGGTAGATTCAATACATAGCCGACCTCGTGAAACAAGAGAGGGTTACAAAAGCACAAACCCTAGTTGAAAAATTCAAGTTTTTTGATTATTGTCTCATCTTGTTCAATCTTTGATAATATGTACCAATATAATTCTTGACAACATCAAGGAACAAGAACCAAGTAACATTACTAATAAATCATTCAATGTATTTAACAAATCATATATCTAGCATCAACATCAAAAAAGATCAATAGATAAATAAAAGAACCACATATTACGTAAAGCAACACCACAATTTATAAGAACCAAGGCATCATATCTTAATAACCTTTTCAAACTTCAAATATAGTACTAGAGTAACAAATCAATCAATAACAAAGTCCATTCACCTTCATCTTCACCTTCACCTTCACCACCTTCACCTTCACCTTCACCTTCATCGTCACCTGCATATTCACTTTCATCATCGTTGAGATCAAACGTATCAGCCTCAGAAGTGAATACGCACGAATCGCATCCTTCGTATTCTTCACTTTCACCGGCACTTTTCACATCCAATATTGTTTCGCCCTCTGAATTTAACACATACGAATCATCATCATCAATATCATCTGATGACATTGAGATTGATGCTTCTTCTTTTTTTGTTTCACTGATGAGAAATGGAATGGTTAATTCCATTTGAATGAAAATTTAAATTTAACTAGAATCTTATTGCAAACTTGGTGAAATTTCAGTGCAAGGAAGTCATCAAATTGAAGGTATGAGATCTGGATTATAGTTTTGTTAGTGATTCTACTACGCTTTGTTTAGCATACATTATGTGTCACTAGTTACATATGAATACATTAATTGAATCTAAAATTATGTTTATAATTGTATTGTGCAACTTTATATTTGTCTAACAAGCCCCTATTTGAGTGAGATCCATTTGATATGGTAAGGGCTCCCACACCATAGATTGGTTCGATTGTGCTTTACACCTAACTGGTCAAATTTTGTTAATGGGTTAGTTTGTTTATAAAAGGATCTTCAAAATTTTACTAAAAATATCAAATTTAGGCAGAAACAATCTGAATAATTTAAGAACTACTAATGTACTAAAGTTAATGAAAAATGGCCCCTAAATTTTTATTTCGCTTAGGACCTCCGAAATGGTTTAGCCGGCCATGTTTGTGGGTTTGTATGTTGTTGATGCTTTGATCATGGGTATATAACATTCTTCTCAACTCTTGGTATTGCTCCATCATATTTGTTTCCATCTCGTTATCGATCGTACTAATTGAAATCACTTCACGGGTTGAAATCGTATATATTAATAATAAGAATGAACTTTATCTTGAATGGTGATGGAGTGCTGGTTTTATAGCAATCACCACCGCCCTACAATTTTTGTTTTATTATCATAATTATAATGATAATTCTAATCCTAATCCTAATCCCAATTTAAATCCAAGAATGGAGATTATCTTATCCTATTTTATGGATATCACGAGGATTAAGTTGTTTTGATTTATTTAAATTTAAACACCATTTCTTAAGGGAGATGCTATGCATACCCTCTTTCTTTACTTGTCATAGGCTACCCCTTAAAATTAATTTTAAAATTATCCTATTTTATTCTTACAAAATTTTTATTCATTTTAAATAGTTTTTTTTCGGGTTATAAAGTTAATAATACTATATACTTGATAAAACAATCTCTCAGTTCTTATACTTAATCATGTTTGGTATTTAAATTTAAATAGATGTTCGTTTACAAATAAAAAACAAATTAAAAACAAAAATAATATTATTATAAATTAGTATATGACCCGACAAACAATACATATATAAATAATGAATTCAACTAGTATCAAGCATTGTTACGTTGTGTCATGCAACTAAAATCTTTACGTATAAAATAACGTTAGAGCAAGACATTGACAATACCTCGAATTTCATATAAAAACTAGCGTGTTAAAAGTTTCACAAGGAGACGTTGATAAAAATAAGAATGTAAAAACCTTAATGTAAATTCAAGTATTATAACAAGTGTAATAATGATGGTACAATACATAATAAGTTAATGTATTTGACACAATTACCAAAATGCCCGGCCTCCTTTTTAAAATAATAGAAGGACACGTGTGAAGTACACAATCCTTCTTAGCCTTTTTAAATTAAATATTTTTTTAGCATAACACTACCCATATTTTATTATACTAAAAATTCATATCAAATTAATATTTAAAATATATTTTCTATAAAAAGATAATAAAATATGTATTAATAAAGATGTGATTCCTATAGAAAAATATCTATTAATAAATTTAATTTGAATTTTCGGATATTAGAAATAATAAATTAATATTATTATAAAAAATTCATGATAAAAGACATAAAAAAACAAAAAGAAAATAAACGAGTTAAATTATATTTATCTCAAAGTCACTTACATTACCCTATTATAAAAAAAGGAATGTCATGAACAGTGTCTTGGGGGCAATTTCAGTATTTGCCTTCACCTCGGTTGCTGTGCCTACGCCTTAAACATCCGCAGATGTTAGGCGGTGGCTGATTCTTCCATGGGTGCTCCTCTGCGGTTGGTTGCCGTCCTCTAACCTTCTCCGCCGACCGTCGGGTGCCCCTATGTCGGCGTTTAGTGCTCCATGGTTTTGTTTGTGGGTGGCGGCTCCGGTGGAGCCGTCTATCGCCGCCACCTGTGCACGGCGGAGAGGGAAAGGCAGAGATAGACTCGTGTGGTTGTTCACGGCCGTCGGTTGCGGCGGCATTATGTCGGTTTGGTCTCTTTTTCGACTTGATCTTGAGGTTTTCAGATGGTGTCATACACGCGGCCGCCTCTGTTTCTCCGCCTAGGTTCAGACCGCCTTGCCCTCGGTCTCGAAATCGATGGTTCAAAATGGCAAAATAGTGGGGAAAGGGCGGTGCCGATTTGTCCTTGTCGCCGCCGTTGTCGGCGGCCTTCGGGTTGCCCGGCTTCGTGCATGGTGGCGTGGTGCTGGTTAGTAGCCCATGGAGGTGCGAACTTCGTGTTGTCCGCCGGTTGCTTTCGGGAAACAAAGCTTAAACCTGGTTTGTCGGCCGCCACCGTCGCCGCTGACGACCTTTCGGCTGACCGGTGGCATGTGTGGTGGGTTGGTTATGATTTGTCGCCTTCCGAGGTTTAGGTCTACACCTAATCCAAATAGTTTGTTGGATTGTGGGATTTCATGCTGGCCTTTTGTTTCTCTGCTGTGTGAAGTTTTCTTTTGGGTGTACCTGATCTTAACCCTCACTCCTGGAGTTTCTGTTTTGTTGTCTGCCTCTGGGTTCTAATTTTTTGTTGGTGATGATGTCCAAGGCCACCCCGAGCCCTAATCTTATGTTTGTTTGTGGTATTGCTATGATGACTGTGGTGGCGGTGGT
>BJCO01362325.1:0-16628 GCA_018326465.1 Flaveria floridana
AACCAGCCTTCTCAGCATACGCTTCGTACATATTCATCACATCTTGCCATGTATCGAATTTGGTTCCTACAACAAGCTTGTACTCAACTGGAACATTAGGAGTCCAATATCGTGTTCCATTTGGAGATTCATACACATTGGTAGATAAAGAACCTTGATAATGAAAAAAAATATAATAGCTCAATACAGTATTACAATGATGGGGTGTCATTTTTTAGAAATTTACATATATGGATACATATATGTAAGCACTGTCTAAAATGTTTTGATTATGTACAATTAAGTAATCAGACTTGATTCATACGTATTCATTAGTATAGAAATATGGTTACCTCTGTCAGCTTACATATACGTAAACATCCATATGTTACATTAACAACATGTTACTTACATATACGTATACATCCATATCATTACGTTTAACTTTAAAAAAATACCCAAACATATAAGGAAAAATAGTTACCTTCATTTTCAACGCCAGTAAGATATATTTGTCCACCTCCACGGTACATATTTGATGGGACAAATGTGGTCGATGAGTCTAATTCGAGATTATTACCGGTTGAAGGTTTATCGATCTGATCAATAAGTTTTGAATGTGTTGCTTCATCAAAATCTTCAATTTCCATCCCAGATTCAGTTACCATTGCATTAGAATTGGAATTCTCCATCCTAAAATGGTGAAAACATAAGATCACAGAAAACAGAGCAACATCGAACACAAATACAGTAAACAATGAACAGATACCTACCTTCTTCGTTAAAAGCTTTGTTGAATTCGACTATGAATCTGTTGAAACTCGAATTGAATCCAAAAAATAAACAATCACGCATCGATGGAGAAAATGTAACTGAATAATATACGATATAGAGAATCAGTTCCAATTATTCTGCTCATCATATCGAAATTGGAGAAAAAGTAGGGATTTAATCTTAATTAAGAATATATTATGTATAAAATTACATAAATACCCTTTGAAAATAAAAATCTGAAAAATTAAAGAAAAATTCTGATTGGATGAATTTGGTTTTCATGGTTTTCTCAAAAAATGTTGGTTTTCTTAGGATCCCTCCCCTATGCTGGTTTACCTCTTATATAAGGTTTCACCTGATATATATCATTAAAAATATACGTCAGTCGAAAATACCGTTGAGCTAATATAACATCATTAAACTTTCACAGTGATAGGTCTACTCCTTGTACGCCTGATAGATGCCCCATATTTGCAAATGATATTTTACTTTGACCCATCAGACAATATTCTAACATTTTATAAACGGACATCTAATGTATATTGTCAATGTTATCGACATGTTCTTTGCACATATTGATAAAAAGGTTGAATCATTCATGGCACTCAGGTGATTTACGTTTCGAATTAGTAAGTCAGCTTTTATTAACAAATATGATCATGTAAGTGCAACATAATTTAGCATTAAGATTAACTATAGGGGAAATAGATTTGGAACACTGGATAAAATACTAACAACTGAAGTTGATCAATAAAAAAATATTCCCGAAACAGGAACAAAAATCAATAACAAAATACAATACTCGTAAGGGTAGACTACTATATCCAATTTTTGAATATCTTATTTCATATATGAGTGTTTATTACATAATCGATTGTTTAAGAGAAATTCCTCAGTATTTTCCTTTTGTTCTAAGTATATAAATATATAAATATATACCCGTGAAACCAAAAGAAAATGACAACTCAATTTTTATTAAACAAATAATCATATAATACACATTCACATTCTAAATAAAATAAAGTATTTAAAAAACAGTCCCAAAACAAAACAACCCGAAATCAATTCCTAAATCAATTTCGGGTGTGGGTATTTGTAAGCACATGATAATTAGAGAGAAAACACGTAACCTAAAAGCCAATAATGCACAACACTACTATCGCGTACACGCTAGTAGTGTCATCACTATTGACACTAGGGGTGTTCCAACGGTTTGATTAGCAGTTTATCAGATATGAAAATTTTTTATGCCTAACTGTTCACCGAACTGGATGCAGCCTATCTCGTTTTCAAACCCACCACCCTTAATATCAAAGTCGTTACGCATATGATACATACATATAACGTCTTTACAAATGACAAATTAGATTCATCGTAAATATGATCGTGGGAAGATGAGTTCGGTTTCAAGTCTTTGCTTCGACACTTCTTCAACGGTTTTTTATGGTGTCGACACTCCTTAATCATGAGAAGTGACCAACACTGACACTAAAAGCACTTTAACCTTGACTATGACTACAAACCTTACACGAATACCCTAACGTGTTGATCCGATGGCTTCCAAACAGCTGGCCTGCATATATGAACGATAATATATCCTTTCATGTATAAATATAATAATAATTTTGTGGGCTGGAAACAGCTGGCAAGTAAGACAAAACAAATTAATGGGCCTAAGCCTAACCCCATTTCCAAGGCCCATTAACTCTCTTCTAACTGGATTCACTTATATGATATAAGATTATATAAACTACCTAGTTTGTTTACACACACGTTTCATGCAGAAATGGCTTCCACTTCCAAATCTCTCTTCTTACTTCTACTTTTCATCTGTCTCCTCTCTCTTATTCAGGTATTTTACTATTAAGAATTAATCAATAAAATTATTATATGCTTAACCATTTAATGCGTAATATTATTGATCGTATATTAAGATTAAGTAGAAATGCGTTACTAAATATGTCTAAAAACCATTAATGCATGATTACAAAATCATGTGAAGATATCTCCTGAATATTCACTATAGATGTAGGATTTTCCAAAATAGAATAATTTTTAATTTCTTGTTTACGTAGTTTGTGGGCTTTTTGCAGGTGCCTTTTTCTTCATCATCCGAGACTAATGAAGACCATCAATTACAGGTTTTTTTCATCATTTTTTAGTTTTAGAAAAAATGTTTTTATGAAAGTAAATAAATTTACCTTCATCTGTTTGCAAAGCCCCCACTCGACCCGTTTTACTTTAGAAAGCTTGAGCTCGACTTGTTTAGGTAAGTTCAAGCTCGACTCGTTAGTAATTTGTAGCCTCAACCTCGGCTCTATTACTTGTTAATTATTTAGTATTTTATTTATTAATAATATAATATATAATTATAACTTTACTAGTATAGTATCCGTGTAATACACGGGTTGATTAAATAATATATGAAATAATTCGTAATAAAATTTTAAAAATTATAAATGATCTTTGTAAATAAGATATGATTGAGTTAGAAATAAATAAGTAGTTCAAGTAAAATAACAATAATATCAATTTAAAATTTCATTTTATAAGATTGTGCTTTTTTAATTGATTTCATAAACATTGTGGTCCTTTTTTTTAATTTTATTTTGAAAAAAATAATTATCTTAAGAAACTTAGAGAAAATGGTATTAAAATACTTTGTATTTAAAAAAAAAAATTTTGTCATATATTTTTAAAGTGTTTTTTTCATTATAATATCAAGTTTTTAAATTTTTATAATATCTATTTTTTTTAATTTAAAAATATTTTAATCAATATAATTATTATATATAGTACTATTATTTATCAGGAGAGAGAGACGGGAAAATAAAAATAAAAATGCTTAATATGTTGACATATAGCATCTCAAAACCTTCTTTTATTATAGGTAATAGGTATATAACATATATTGATATTATTTATTATTTTATTAAATTATAAATAATGATAATTGGTAATGTGTGTATATCCTCTTTAATAAGTCACGTAAATTATATACATTATATGACTTCACTAGTCTACTGGTCGACATATTTGAAGCTCAGACTCAAACTTGTTAAATAACGAGAAGATTTAGACATAAGCTCGAGTTGATATAACCTCGACCCAACTCAAAGCCTTGTTTGCACCACTAAATTTTAAGTTATAATTGATTGTGTTTGCCAGGCGGTGAAAGGTCCAAACCGGAGGCTTTTGGCGTTTGTAGGTACTTATTGTGCACATCTCCAAGTTACTTTTAAAATATTTCTGGGGTGGATTGTGCATGTTTAGTTTATAAAGGGTAATTTTTGCATGTTATGCAGACTGTGGGGGGCTATGTGCAATAAGATGCGGTAAACATTCAAGGCCAAACGTGTGCACAAGAGCGTGTGGCACGTGCTGCCAGAGGTGCAAATGTGTGCCACCTGGCACTCATGGTAACAGAGAGATGTGTGGAAGATGCTACACTGATATGCTGACTCATGGAAATAAGCCAAAATGCCCCTAGATGTATGTTTAAGTCTACGTGGCACCTATGTAATATTTTCCAAGTTATATCGTATGTAAAAAATCAAAATAAATGTATAATTATAATATTGAAGTAATAATCTGGTTGGTAACAAAGGTTGCAAGGGTTAGTAAATGATGTAATGATACGTGTTGAGTCATAGGAAAAAAGGATGCTTAATTTAAAGAAGCTAAAACCAACTATACCCAGTCGGGACCAGCTTAACATTTTTAAGGGTTTAAAGCGAGTTTTAAAGGGCCTAAAGCGAGTTTTAAAATCGGGGTTTTCTTCGAGATTAGTTTTTGTTAAAAAAAAATCGACTTCTAGTAATCACTTTAATATATATATACATTGCTTGATTTTAAGCGTTAAAAACTAAAAAAGAGACGATACTAAAAATCAGTCCTACTAGTCCAATAATTATTAACTTATTGTATCATTCTAATTATTAATCTAACCTAACTAAAAATCAGTCCTACTAGTCCAATAATTATTAACTTATTGTATCATTCTAATTATTAATCTAACCTAACTAGTGTTGCACGAAAGGGTAAATCAAAGCACATGACATCACGTAAAAGATCCATTCACACGCAGATTTATAGGTTGAAGTCACTTGCACATACCAACATTAAGCACTAATCATACTTGAATGCATTTGATAACTACTTGATATCTAGAATAAACAACCATCATGAAAATGCAGTTAGCAAATTCACACATCTGGAAAATTTCTTCTACATACCAACATTAAACACTAAACTTAAAATGTATTTGATAATTATATCATCAAAAGTAATAGGCCACAATAGCAGCACACAATATAAATAAAATACAACCATTAACATTTAAACATACATGGCTTGTAAT
Source organism: Flaveria floridana (assembly GCA_018326465.1). NCBI lineage: Eukaryota > Viridiplantae > Streptophyta > Magnoliopsida > Asterales > Asteraceae > Flaveria > Flaveria floridana. The sequence continues at coordinate 5,114 of BJCO01362325.1, forward strand.
CGTAGTAGGTTGGACCACAAATATTAGATGTATGGGTCTAAGTTTCTTCTATCATCGTAATTGTCTTTACAACACCACTGAAACACATTGATCACAAAAAATTCTTTATATATACACACAACAAAATAAAAATAAAAAAACAAGAATGCAGAGAGTGAGTTACAGTGGATTGACTTTCTCTAATGTAACCTTGAGCAGAATACGTTGAGCGAAATAAGAGCAGGTGTCGCTCAAGAACACCTCAAACTTATCTTTTTTTCATCAAGGTGTAGTCGCTAACTCTCACGTAGAGTAGACCTACCGGAAAACTGTGTGATTCCAGCACTTCATATGCCATCAATTGAGCGATGGATGAGACGAGGGGAAAAGGAAACGGATATCGATGGGTGAAATGAAATCTGAAAACTCGTCGATTGATCTTCCTCCAACTCTACATTGAGGCCGTAATTAACTATTTCAACTTTCAGGGCCTGCTAGGCCAAAACTGACCAACAAAATCCAGTATAAAGTAATCCATATAAAGGGTACTAAAATTTGAGGCCCTAGAAAAATGGAGGCCCAAAGCATGGGCTTTACTTGTTTCGCCTTTGGGCCGGCCCTGGATATGATTAAGGTATGATATCATCACGAGGTTGAATTTTCACTATAAGATGACACGTAACAACATCACATTTCTTCTCATTAAAATTTTTCGCTTCTCACTCTTATTAAATAATCATATTAATTACTAAAAATATTATTCAACTTTTCATAAATGAAATAGTTTTTTAATAAATCAAAAAAGAGATCTTTCTTATTAATGTTCCAAGGAAATAATTTTTTATGAAAGAAGAAATTTTTTAAAAAACATCCAACTTTTTTGAAAATATAAAATATTTTAAAATTAGTGTTAAAAATGTAAAACTTTTATAAAAATAATTAAAATTGAGAGTTATAATAAGAAAGTTTTTAAAATTATATTTTTAAACCGTTTATTTGAAACAAAATTTAATCAATTTATTTATAATAAGCAAGATTTTAACCATATTTTATTCTAAAATATTATTTGATAATTAATAAACTTTTATTTTATTTAATATTGTATTTTTTAACCCGTATAATATACGGGTTTATTAAAGTAAATTAAAAATATAAAAAAAGTATGAGAGGACCAAAACTTTTTGTCAACAACCACATAACGTGGTTGTGAAGGTTTTGAGGTGGTTGACAATGACACATTGAAACTAGAATTTTCTTGATTAAATAAAATATACGAAACTAATCTTAACTCTTAATTAAATTGATTTAATGACAAGAAGTTAGTTAATTTTTCAGACACCAAATAAAAATGAAGTATTAAAAGTTATTTTGTTGTAAAAGTAGTTTAATAACAAAAGATATGTGAACAAAGATATAAGTAGAGATAGAAAATGTTTATTTCATTTAGTTATCAAAAAACTAAATCACTCTATCTCCTATTCTAATAAAAATATATACGTGTGTCGAATAACTTAGAGCATCTATGAATTTTTTTCACACCCATTTGTCCGCTTATTTTTGCATGCGCGGACCTTTCTTCGGGTCAGACGATCCAACTTGAATTCACCTACACATGGTTCTACACCATATCTTTGATTTGTTATCATCTCTAACCCTAAACCCTTCGCCTGTCTTCCCTTTCCAAAATTCCACTTCTCAACCTGTTCTCCGGCGAAAAAGACGCCATCACCGTTGTTTGCCCACAACCACTCTCGCAATCATTTTCCCGATCTTCTCTTCGTTGTTGGTTATTAGGCATCTCTAACCCTAAACCGTTGTTCGTCATCGTCTTCTGCTTCTCGATCTTCTCTTCGCTGGTGTTCTCTCCACAACCACTCTCACAATCATTTTCCTGCCCATAAAAATTCACCCTAATTCCATTTGATTTCAGTTTCATACAATCTTTAAACCCTAGATCTTCCTTTGAAATTATCGATTTGATCTCAACGGTTCTCTTGGAAAGCTGTTAACACAGATTTGGCAAGATCTTCAACAACGGTTCAACATCTATCATTTGAGAAAGAAGATCGATTCTCAAAAGCAGTCGATAACGAAATCATCCACAACGTGTAAGCCTTATTAGGGGGAAGGAGACATACGGTTAGCTTTTGGTTTTTGTTTGATCGCTTTTGGTAATTTTGTTTATGCTTCATATGCTTTGTTTCCTTCACACTGACTATCCTTCAAAGATTGATTGATGCAATATCTTTTTGTTAAATTGTTGTTTAGTGATAGATTAACTAAGTTTCGTGATTTGTGGTACCAAATTTGTGAAACTCATAATCGAAGAGTGAAGACAAAATGAGTCTGTGTTGGTATTTCTCATGCATAGTTTACATAGTCATTATTTTTTAGTTTATGCACAATAAAGATATATTTCATTAGATAAAAAAATGGTATTTGTTCTACATTTTACTAAATTATTATAAAACATTTATATAAATCCCTGACAGGTTTATCTCTCTCTGAAGACCAGATTAAGAACCTGACTTTATTTGAAATTGAGAATGTTTTACAATGGAATAATTTGACATTGCGAAACTACACGTCATTGTCTTACCCTGATAATGATACAATTCTCAATTCAAACAACCTTTTGATTAATGAGGAGATGGCTTATGACCGAAATATCCTACGAGACGAGTTTGATAATCTTTTTTCTGCTTTGACGGATGAACAATGAAATATATATGATGATATCATTGAATCGGTCAATGATAAAAAGGAGGTGTTTTTTTGTGTACGGTTATGATGGTACTGGTAAGACTTTTTTTTTTTGTGAAGATGTTGTCTGCGAGCATAAGATCAAAGGTTCATGTAATTCTAACTGTTGCATCGAGTGAAATTGCATCTTTACTGTTATCAGGATTCAGGAGGTAGGACAACACACTCCAGATTTAGGATACCGTTAAATCTCACCGAGGATTCATTATGCCATGTAAAGCCAAATAGTGATGTTGCTCATTTGTTGAAAATAACAAATTTGATTATATGGGATGAGGCACCAATGATTTACAAGTATTCATTTGAGGCTTTAGATAGGACTCTTAAAGACTTGATGACTTGTGCTAGTGAAACATTAAACGATTTACCATTTGGAGGAAAGGTTGTTGTGTTTGGAGGTGATTTTAAGCAGACTCTTTCTATTCCCCCCAATGGAAGTAGATAATATATTATCAATTCATCTATAAGTTCTTCACACATTTAGAAACAATGGAAAGTCCATACGCTAACAGAAAACATGCGTTTATCAATCGGAAGTGGGCGATCTAATAATGAAGAAACAAACAAATTTGCAAATTGGCTTTTAGATGTAGGTGAAGGAAAACTTGATGGTATGAATAATGGTGAAGCGAAGTATACATATACTATATGATCTTCTTATTATAAATACGGTCGATCCTATCTCTGATTTCATTGAATTTGTATGTCCTTCCATTATTTAGAATTCCAAAATTCCAAATTTCTTTCAAGAGAGGCAATTCTTGCCCTGAAAAATGAAGTCGTTCAAGAAATTAACAAACATTTGCAATCGAAGTTCCCCGGAGATGAAAGATAATACCTAAGCTCAGATAGTATAAGCGCAGATGAGTTTGTTAATGATACTTTCGATCGGAGTCTATGCTCACCTAATTTTCTAAATCGGCTTAAGGTATCTGGGTTATCAAACCGTTTTTTAGTGTTAAAGGTTGGTGTTCCTGTAATCCTTCTATGAAATATTGATCAAAAAGTGATTTGAGTAACTGAACTAGACTCAAGATAATCTCACTTTGCAATCGTGTAATAGAAGCAGAGATTATATCTTGCAATAACATTAGCAATCGTACATTCATTCCAAGTTAACTTTGACACCGTCAGACAGAAGAATTCATTTCAAGTTTAAAAGAAGACAGTTTTCTCTAGCCGTCTGTTTTACAATGACACTAAACAAGAACAAAGGACAATCCCTTTTAAGTGTTGGATTGTACTAAAAGGAACCTGTTTTCACCCATGGTCAACTTTATGTCGCATTATTAAGAGTTAAAAGTATATACGAATTGAAGTTGTTAATTTTAGATGATCATGACAAGCCTTCTAATGTTACTACAGTTTACAAGGAGGTTTTCACACATTTGTGTATTCTTCTATACCAATCAACGATTCTTGTATTATGTTTAAATTTTTACTAAACAAACTCGTGTAATACATGGGTCACTAAAACTAGTAGAGTATATATAAGGAATCAAAAACTTATAAAAGAAGCTAATTTATTTTAGCAGGTGATAACCACAATAATATATATTTATAACACTCCTTTTAATTATCAACTTCATACATTTTTTAAATGTTGTCTTAAAACAAAATCGTAACTAAAGAAAAAAAAATACAGTGCGTACCATCTCACCCTAATAAAAAGTTATGTTGTATTATTAAAAATATACAAGAAAATCCAATGCGAAAAAACTTAGTGAAGAAAATAAAATGAAATGTATATAATACTCCTCCTTATATTTGTATCCTTTAAGTAAAGAATACCAATCTTCCTTGAAAGTTGCTCAAAATATTTGTAGTCAATTATTTTCTCTTGATTACTTAATGCATATTCTTTTATATTGGGCAAATATCGTATGATCATGATGTACATTGTTTTTGCATCCAACTGTAAACATATACCACATGATCTGTAATTATGTATTATTACATACTTGCGTCTAAAAAACTAACTAAACTTGTTTAATGAGTTAGTAAATATAAACATATATCTTTCATACTTTAAGGGTATTGAAATTATTCTTTAACTCTTCCCAACACCTTCTCAAAAGACACAAGTTATCTCTTGCTAATATAAATAATATATCTAGTGTATAATTAGCCATAAATAATAATATATCAACTACAGTTAACTATTTTACTACAAGACTAATAGTTTTTATTTCTTTCATAAAAAATGATGATTGTACAACATTTAACATACTTAGAGAATGAGTTTATCCATAAAAATGTTTTAGCATTTTAAAATATAATTTTATTTATTGATAAAAATACTATTATTCAAATTTTCAATTTAGAAGTAAAGTTCAAAATTTGTTATATCATTTACCGTAACAAAATCTTCTTCAATAATATAAACTCCTTTCACTGCTTTTGGGGATTTAATGATCACATCAACATATAATACAATATTTGTATACCTCAAGTTGGCCTTTAAATAAAAACATATGATCAACTACTTAATTTTTTTTTCATGACCGCTAAGTCCATTATATTACATTTAACTTGACTATTTTAGTCCATACTTTTTTTGTTAATTCTAAAGAAATATTTCTTGATGTTTTAATATCAATATATTACAAACCTTTTCTGTTTGACTAATTATTTATGTGCATACAATCACTAAAGATTATAAGACATAATGATTTATATATCATATTAAATATTTTTTTAACCGTCATCTCATTTCTGAAATCCATACCATACGGATCTTCTATATAGATTTATTAGGATATCATAATTGCATGGTATACTTTCTCTTGTGTATGTTTACCCAAGCACAAGGATGACATCTTTAAGGATGACATCTTTAAGAAGTGTAGTTTGCACTCATCAATAGTTTTAATTATATTCAAGTTGTTAACGTATACAATAATGATAAAGTACTCGGGTTTGATTGTGTACGCAATAATCATAATGTTCTCGAGAACTTACATTACATGACTTTACATGTATCAAGTTTAGTCATAAGATGCATATCAATTCCTTATTCGTATTGCCAAACTAATAAGATATTAGAATGTCATGCATCCATCACTATAGAATTGCCTTAGCATTTGTGAAAATCTTTGTGCCATCACTTTTTCTATATATCACTTAATTTGATTTTTGATGAACACTTTCATATAAAATACCTTTTGGCATCCAACATATAGAGAATTTAACTTTGCCTTATTTGCATCTGTTTATATTGGTCAATTAATTCTACTTGTCACTCACAAGCAGATCTTAACTTTTGATTCCATAAGTTTCTAGAACCATCAATTCATCATATCTAGTGTGCCTGTAAGAGATCCTTTTACTGCACATCGACTTGATCATTCATACTTGCTCCTTTTAAGAGGATTTTTATTTTTTAGAATCGACTAGTCTAACACGATTAAACGTGCCATAGAATCACTACCAAAATGTATTCGTCCTTCTAGAACATTGATCTTAATTGGACCACTAGCATGACATCGTTGAAAAGTCGTATTTTTTGGCTGATTATTTCAAAATTCCGTCAAAATTGATGACTAAATAATATAACATGAAGTCGTTGTATATCCGTCACGAAATTCCCAAACGATATGTCGATATGTGTGGACATAATTCACTTCTTTAGTAGCTAATAATAATGATTGTTAATAGCCAGAACACCAATTTACGATTACAATTTGTTACATAGAAATAAAATGCAATCATTCGTTTACAACTTGTTACCAAAAACCAAGCCTAGTGATGTGGGTTTATGAATAATGAAATATATTGACATACAAGATCAAGATTTCACATTACTTTTTAGGCTTTTATGCCGTCAATAAAATAAGATGAAGCATCAACCAAAGTAGCCATCAAACAAAGAATGGTAACCAGGATAATGGATCCAGTAACTCAGGATATGAAACTAATCACCGGATTTTAACCTCCTCCATAAGTGTTGATATATGGTCATACATGTTGTAAACCATGATAAGACGATTCAATATCGAAAACAAATTTGTACTGATAACGTGTTGTAAAACCAGACTACTAATAAAAAATATGAGAAGAAAGATATAAGAAGAGAGAAAAAAATGTTTATTTCATTTATTAAGTGTATCATACAATGAGATACAATAGGGTATACATAAGAACAAACGCAATGGTGCATTAAGGGGGCATTAAAAGACATATAGCACCTTAAACGTCCTTACACCATGCCCGTGGGCATAATAGAGGAATTATAGGTTGAGGTTGTATCCATCATAACGTCATTATTTTTTATAAATATTATAATTAGGTAATGATTGAGGGGCATCAATGGACGTTAACCATTACTTATCTTTTTTGCCTAAAAAATAATGATAACTAGCATTAATCATTACATATGGTCAGTGTCGGAACTTGAGCACCAAAATTGATGACGGTGGTTTTAAAACAATTGTTACGAATGCAAATCTTTTTTGCTATCTAAAACGACGGTGGTTTACAGCCATGGTTTCTTGCCTACTCACCAAAATTGACATATAATGTTAACTTTTTTTTATTACTATTTGTAAACTTTATATAAAATATGCTCAATTTTTCTCTAATAATACAACGTAATAATGTAATATGTAGTAAACTAAATTAAAGATATTGTGTTTGTTTCGGTTTCTCTATAATTTCATATATTTATATTGGTAACAATGTTGCATCTAAAATTTAGTCCTAATAAAAGATTACACTTATGGACACGTGTCATCACTGGATTTCATCTCACAATAGTTTTTCCGCCTAAACTCATTTACTCATTTAAAAAGGTGAAAATTATAAAAATAGTCGTTTTACATGCAAAATTCATAAAATAACTATTGACTGAGTATTATTCTCCTAAAAATATTGCTTATATTTTTCTTTTGAATATTATTTTTTTTAAATGACAACACACTTTAAAAAACTATGGCATTTTCAATTAAGTGGATGGTATATTTGGAAACTGGTGATATATTTGGAAAACGGTAATAGTTTATTTTTATAGGATTGTTTTTTCACACAAAATAGATTTTTTAGTTTTATTTTTTAAGTACTTGATTTTAAATTACTGCCAACTTTGCATCCATTAAAACCATGATCTAACATAATAAAAAAAACATGTTTAAAAAGTAGTGCACAATATATTTAAATATAAAAACATGCTTAAAAAGTAAAACATTTACCTAATTATAATAATTGATTATACTATATGACACGTGTCAGCATCATACTCTTTTTCACCTCCCAAATTAAACTATCCTGATATAAAATAAATTGAAATAAATTAATAACAATAATAAATTTAGTAACAGATACTATATATGATCAAGCTTCAATTTGAAATTCAAATATATGGTCGAACCAAATTGATCCTTCTTTGGATGATACTTTCATTTGGTTAGTTACCGGATTTCTCACCAACTTACTATTATAATTTATAAGCAGCAAAACAGTTTCAAAACCATGACAAATACCAACGTTTATACAATTTGTTATTTATGTTAAATAGCTAGAAAGGGAAAAAATAGTACATCTTGAGTTTAAAACACTACGTTATTAGATTGGATGATATTCAAGATTTTGAATTTACTAAATTGATTAAAAAAATCATGCAAACTGCTTGTGGTTGTTTAAATCAAATTTAGTGTTAGATAAATTTTCAATGTATTAGTTAAAATGAATTTTTAGTATTCATAGAAGTATCTTTAGATTTGTAAATTGTAATTGTACTTGTATTCATTGTTGTTGTACATAATAAAGCTACTAAGTTACATAAACTTTGTATGACATAATATTTTTGAAATACAATTAAACAATTTTCCATTATACAACCCGTGTATACACGGACTATAAAATAGTAAAATATGTTCGTTCATGATACTAAAAAATAAAATTTGAAACAACTTGGTTTTTAATAAAAATAAAATTGAACTATAGAAATATATATGTAAAGAATTGTATATAAAATTATTTATTTTAAATACAGACTTGTAATAAGAAAAAAATATATTATCTACCAATTTGGGTGAAGCTGTGTAATAGTCAAGGATAAAAGATATATAAAGTTGAATCTAAAGAATAAGGATAAAATATATAAAAGAGGAACGAGGAAAAAAATAAGCTTACTTTGTTTTAAAATTTATTTAAAATATACATAACTTGAAAGTTGAATCTATAGAAAACAGCTATACTTCAATTGAAATTTGGTAACGCATATGAGAAGCAGAGAGGGTCAATTCTTTCACACTTTTTTATTGAAATTAACAAAAAATATTTAGGTATCAAATATTACGTAAGCATGTGACGTTAAGCACGTGATTCATGTCATAAAATGTTAACGTGTTATGTACCAAAATTTTGATTTTCTAGTCCGGTCCAAAACACATACCGTAAGGAGTTGCATATTTTATGTGGTAGATTTAACCTCTGCATATTCCTTAAATCTTAGGATCATGCAATAGTACGATTATTTTTAAATATATACATACTACTTAAAATGCTTAAAACAACATTCAATCAAAAAGAATATAAAGAAAAGAGCGATGCTTCATTTGTAGTTTGGTTACTTATGTGAGAGGTAAAATTCCTTTACACAACCTAATAAAAAAAAAGTTAGGTATCAGTGAATTATATATTTCTTCAGCAGCGAATTTATTGTGAAACTTATACTCCATGTCTTCAGCCTTTAATTCTATTAGTGGACCAAAAGTATTATACAATCATATTTAACTAGTTTTATACCCGTCCGGTAACCAGGTGATTTCATGTCATAATATCATAACTATCTCTTTTTGTATTCTAAACAAAAACACCATATTTTTGAAAATAATGTAACTTGTTAGTATAAAGACAACCGACTATATTAAATAAACACAAAATAATAAAACTCTAACTATTAAATGACTTAAATATGAAAGCGTTTCAAGCTGACTTTTAAAAGATAGACAGAAAACTAAACACCTAAAAAATCTCATTCATATAATGTCGGTATAAATTTAAAAAGAAAAAAAAACAAACACATAAACAAACAACATGAGAGTGGACAAAAACAAAGAACAAAACATATTATTAACCATTGAGTAGAGATTTAATCTCGTATCAGTTATATTATTGCAATCCGCAAACACCCAATACATCAATACAGGCCCAAAATTATTATTTTTATTAAATTCACAAAAATATATTGCACAACCATGCAACCATTAAGACCACAAATAAATAACTTAATGTCCATGTTGTTCTTTTCATATTGGATCTAACATTTAACTCAAGCTTAAAATTTAAAAAGAATCAAACTATTTTACAAAAAATCATGAAATATGAAGGAAGATGTGTTAGGTATTGATTCTGCAATATAATTAACATATGAAACATATTGTTGTTTTCTATTTGAATGCGATAGCTTCTTTAACACTAGGGGAGTTAAAAAGAGCAAACACTATAATTCAATTTTGGTCAAACACAAACAGAAAATTCCACACATTTTTCATCAAATTCAAAATGCATACATTCTAGGTTCAATACATTTTTCATCAAATCCAGCCTAAAGGAAAACATGATAAAATGGTTTGTGAAGCACAAGTGTGATATATTATTAAAACTCTCATGCCTCTACATATATCTCCTTGGCCTTTAATTACAACCTGTTTCATGTTGCTGGTCCTTGCCTCTTTGCTTGTTTGGTGAACTTTAATTAGACAGACTTGTAGCCCTCTAACCAGTTTGTTGTTGCCTATTCCTAACTTAATTTGGCAAGCCACATGATTTTAGATCTAACAATAAGCAGGCATGGCTTTTGAGCTTACATGGCAAGTTCATGCTGGTGAAAAAGCATATGACGATGTTGTATTATTACACTGCTAGTTTCATACTAAAATTTTAAAGCAGTTTCATTGTCATCTGTAGTATCAGTCTATCAAAAAGAAAAAAAAAACAATATCATTTACTCATTGAAATTTAAATATAGCTAGTGCCAAATATGATTTTATATTATTTCTAATAATAATTTAACTTTTAAATATAATTACTTTGGAGAGTTAAGGCAGGAAAATGACACTGTTTGACAAATTTTGCCACAATCAACTGATTCTTGTTAGATAAAAACATGAGCTAAATTGAATAAACTATAAGTAAATGGGTCAAAAGGGTAAAGTCTAAAGGATACAAAAGAAAAAATCTAGACCTTCTAAAAAAGACTTAAACTATCGTTTTTAACATCATTCTTTAGGCTTTTCTGATGCAATGGGTAGTGAGATTGTAGGTGAGTCTTTAAGTAGATCCTCTATTATAGATTTACAGAAGTGGACTTGGGATTGGGCTTATTGTCAACAGGTTGTGTAAGCTTAGGTGGTTGGTTCCTGTGACTGGTACAATAACTCTAAAATATTTTGGTACTTCTACAGCAGTTCCAAAATATAATACAAGATAGGTCGATCTAACATCTATAAGTAAACTTTCAAAATACAATGTGAAATAAGGATAATATGAAACTGGAGACATATGACATACATTGAAATCTTACCCATAGATCATTGATAGAAGCTTCTTTTGGAACTTTATCAGTAAGTGCATCATTCATTGATAGCATGTTAAGCAGATAAGCATCAAAGTCAATGTTAGGAGGCGATTTAACAACCTCCATTGCCATCTCAGTAGAAGGAACCCATGCCTTGGCTTTGTGTATTACCTATTAAGTTGAAATTTATTAAGAAAGTTTCTTATTGCAGAAGATAAAACAAACACATACCGGAAGCATTATATTAAAGAAGTG
>BJCO01362326.1:0-19365 GCA_018326465.1 Flaveria floridana
TTTAAAACCATGAGAACTCACCAACTAGTTAGTTGACTTTATTTTCAACATGTTTCAGGTAATGTGCAAGCTTAGCGATGATCGAAGGAATGCTTAAACTTAGGACGTGGACCTAGTTAAATAAATGAAATGTCGTGTTATGTTATGTTGCGATATATGCTTGAATGTATTTCATAGTTGAGACTATGTTTGTAATACTTGCTGAAACTATTAATTTGAATATTTACATTTAAACATAGCGTTATGTGGCTGTGAACAATCGTTAACTCTCACGCCTCGACGTTTCCGCCGTCTAGGTTGGGGTGTGACATCTTCAAATGCTCAAACTATCTTAACATCACTCGTGTATCTTATCCTATATCCTGGACACGACTAATCATTTCTGAAAAACCTAATTTTTTTTATCCAAAACAACCTTATGTGCCTATACAGTCACCTTAACGTTCTCACGTCTGCTACCTCCATCTTACCGCATACCCACTTTTCCCCTTCTTCCTCTGTTATTGTAGCACCTTTGTCTTCTCAATTGCGTGACAATTTGTTTTATATAACATAGCAAGTCGGACTCCAATTGTGGGTTGCGTCACTATCTATGTTCGTATCGCTCTATACAAACATTCCTACATGTTTAAAATTTGATTTTTATCTCTGAATTTTACATGATTACATATCATTACGTCATTACGAGCTTTGCCACTGTGTGTGTTATTGTGTTGTGTTTCCAACAGAATCACGCATGGTCGTGGGCACTCATCTAGTGATTTATTATAAAGTTAAATATATCATTACATGTTTGTTTTTACTCATGTTTCAATAAAAATTCCATTCAAAACCTTGCGACATGCTTATTTTTTCTACATTTTAATATAAATTTTATGTAAAATCAAATATATCGCTATGATATGCTTATTTGTATCTACGTTTTCACGTAAATTATATTCAAAAGTAAGTGTGAAAATCCCCACATCATCAAAACCAAGCTTTAAGCTGTGTTCTCGAATTTGTTCAAAGAGAAAAAAAGAATACATTTTTTATTATTTATTTTCCCTTCTCTTTTTTTCTTTTCACTTCCTTTCAATTTAAAAAGATTGATTTTAGCCTTTCAATTTTCATTCTTTTCTCTTCCCTTCTTCGTAATGATGTTCTCGAGTTTACTTAATGATAAAAGAAAAATGAAACTATTTCTTTTTTTTTTCTTTTCCTTTCTTTTTTTTCTTTTCCTTTCTTTTTTTTTCTTTTCCTTTCTTTTTTTTTTCTTTTCCTTTCTTTTTTTTTTCTTTTCTCTTATTTTCTCTTCATTTCTTTCAAACCGCACTTTAAGTGAACTTGATAACACATTTTTTTTACTCTCCTTTCAATTTCTTCTAATAAGAAAAACTCTAATAAAAAATTCTAAAAACTATAGGGTTTTTTCAATCTTTTCTCTTCTTAAATAAACTCAAAAACACGACTATTTTTTATTTGTTTTTACTTTCCTCCGTTTAACTTTTTAATTAAAGTGTTCCCGAGTTTACTTAACGAAAGAAAAGAAAGGAAACACTTTCTTTTCTTTTCTTTTATCTTCTTTTCTTTTCTTTTATTTTCTTTTCTTTTCTTTTCTCTTCTTTTCTTTCTTTTCCTTTCTCTCCGTTTCCTTCCATTTTGGAAGGATTGTTTTTAGCTTTTTTTTCTTTCATTTCCTTTCATGTCATTTTTTTCCCTCCTTAAGTAAACTCGAAAATATGAATTTCTAACAATCCTTTCATTTCCTTTTATTAAAAAAAACTCTGGAACACGACTATTTCTTCTTTCCTTCCATTTCTTTTCTTTTCTCCTCTTAAATGAGACTCGGGAACAGAAATAAACTCGAAAACATAACATTTGCAGTTTTGCACGCATGGGTTCACATCCACAGTTCTACTAGTTAGTTTTACATGTATCGATGTGAAAAGCGTGAGGGGTAAAGTGAAACTTCTGTTTTCTGATCGAAAACCAGAGGCTGTTTTCATCGGAGTTCCGATCACAAAGCGCCATGATCAGCATCCTTGCTCAGGTTACCTTCAAATTCTATCACCTTTCATATACTATACATCCTCAGGCATATCTATAATCTCAGGTTTTTGTTATAGGTTTTTGTTACGATTATTGCAGGAGCGTCTCCTTGGTGCTGCCCTAGGAACTGTATTCTCCGGTGTTATCATTTTTGAGCAACGGAGAGACATCTACAAAATGATATCACAGAATCAACATCATAAATCTCAGGTAATATTCACAATTTCACATTGCTCACTTTCGAATTGCTTCAGTTTGTTGTTTGTGCTTTGTGAATTTCGATTGTGCGTATGAATTTGTATCGATTCTTATAGCGAATTGCGATTGTTTGATCTATTTAGCTGTACGGCAATATAGGTATCGTAATTTATGGAATCGATTGATGTTTAGGAGATTGGTTTGTAGATTTTGAATGAATGATAGTTTTACTATATGGTTTATGATTTTCTTCGATGATATTAAGTGAAGCTAACGATGCCTACATAACAAAACAATTGAAGAATTGTTTTGCCGTAGGATCAGTTAATGTTTAGGGTTTATTATTGAACACAGATGAAAGAACCTCTATCTAGAAAGAAAATTGCATTTGCACACTATTGGAACGACTCAGTGGATCAGATGTTTGGACCTGCTATTCGGACTCTTTAGTTCACGAGCTGGTAGAAATGCAGTACTCGCGTTACACCTCCGATTATGGAGATGTTTCGCTGCGTGATCAGTGATCTTCCATCTAGTGCTTGCAGTGGCATGCTAATTAGCTAACTCATTGAAAAGTAACTCATTGACTTTTTCAATAAGTTAATAAGTTAGTATGGAGTGACTTATTAACTTATTCACTCACAATAATTACATTGACAAACACTATAAAATGACTTTTTAACTTTTCAAAAGTTCAAAAGTTAAAAGTTGATAAAAATAAGCACTCCCAAACATGTCTTTCGGATTTCTTGACCTTGTCTGCATTGCTATTATTTTTACTAGTTGTCTCTCTTTCATTGAGAAATCAGTTTGAATATCTTATCCCCCTATCAGTAGTCACAACAAGACCAAACTCTGTTTTATACAGACTTTAGGGAGTTAAAACTCAAAATAATCAACTTTCATGATAGAGTTAATATCAATGTTCAACCTTAATTACATCCACTGATCAGTGATGATTATCTTGCATACATATCATATTCTAGATTAAGGAAGAAATGAGGAGTGACAGGTGATGAATTGTGTGATAAAAACTTAGCTAGAGGGTCGTACTATATGGGTACATCAAGCTGATGGAATAACTGTACTATTATTTTTTCTCAAATTGGCACGGCGGGTGGTCACCACATAGTAGGCACCCATGGCTAAGAGAATTACAAATACAAAACCAAAAATTATGGCAGAAATGAATCCGGCTCCAACTTTGGCCCGACCCGCTCTGCTTTCATGTGCTAAGCTTGACTGGACTGTAGCAGCTAGAGGCAATGGTGAGCAATTAGACTCTTCACATGGAAGTTGAAGTCCCAATTGCTCATTTGGGTGGAAGAAACTATAAGCAGATGGTGATAAAGCCATTAGGTTCTCATGAGCGAGCCCATGAGGGGCTCGATCTTGAGCTCCTAAAGTAGTGAAGAAGAGCAGAGTTAGAATAAGAAGACATGAAGCTTTTTGTGTCATTCTTATTATCTTTAACCTTTGGTGTCACTCAAAATATAGTGTGGGGATTTTGGGTGGTATATAAAGGGTTTCTTGGTTTGTTGCTTAGTTGGATATCCTCAATTTTTGTGACATGCCACACTTAAGAAGGGTTAGTGATAGTGATGAGGGAACAAAATGATGAGTTTAAGTTGGTCTCATGATGACAAAATGACCATAACATCCCCCATGTCATTATACTTTTGATGTTTGTTTGGAGTTTGGTACATGAACTTGACTCCTATTTAGCTTTTTTCTAAAAGGGGTAGAATGGTCATAAGCAAATGGCATGTAGAAAAAGTCATGATAGAGTGAGTGTGTGTGTAATTATTCATATTATTATTGTAAAACGCATGCTGTAAGCTGAAATCAATGCTTATTCTTTTAGCCCCATATGAACATGATCTGGTCATGGTATTCTTGTATATGTAGTTCCCAAAAGTCCATCTGAGGAGATATTGAAATAAATAATAAGCTCTTGATACAACCAATGAAGTTTTATGTAAAATCAAAGATTTCCAACTCTAAGTGCTACCTTGGAAGGGATAGTCTAATCACTAATGACAAAACCATTTGCAGTTAGAGTGATGAAACTGCCATTATGGCTAAGGGTTTGAGTTCCGCATATGACAGCTTGGTGTAAATTTGTTGTTGTGTAAAACCAGAAGTAGGTTAGATGGATGCGTGAGTTAGCGTTCTAAAAAAATTTGCTACCTAGGTACAACTGGTTTATGCATGAGATGTGAGTAGTTTACATAGGGACAGACTAAACAACTCGCTTGGCTCACTGTGCAAGCTTAAACTTTAGCTTTGGCACTCAAAAAATACAAATGAACTCTACTTGCTACATTAGTTAATACAACCATAAAGTGTTAAAACAATTTGTGTTGTTTGTGTTGCTCTTCTTACTGGAAAATTGCAAACACATGAGGTGCAAGCATAAATGATATAATTATTTTCATTTTATTTTACGTTTATCTAGAAAACACCATAACATGTCAAAAACCAATATAATTGTAAATAAAAAAACTAGAGTAAAAAACAAGAACTAAATCATTGTCATCGTCCATTTCAAAAGCGAATCACCAATTAAACTCATGAGCATCAGCGCATGGTGATAATAACAGCAGTCTGTCATTCTTGTGGGGTACAAACGTATGTAATGTGAGAAAAAAGGAGTGATATATACCTTTTCGGACAATAGAATTTTGAGAGAAATTAGAGAGAACAAAGGGATATTTGAGACTCAATTCATTGTTTACTTCATAACAGAAACAAACTTTAACTGGCTATAAATATCCTTACAAATCCGATTCACTATTTTACTAACCTGACTCAAAGTAAATGACCTAGTAACTACTAAACAAATAGGAATTTCTACTGCTTGAATCAAGCTAACTATCATTTACATGAAGCACCCATTGTTGCCTCATGGTATTTGCGGAATGGAAAGGACCTACATGTAGAGTCATGGATGTGTGCACGTATGAAGGAGTAGGAAGGAAACATTAAAATTTTGTTTGTAGCATATTAAAAAAGAACAAAATTGATGTTACTGTTTTGTTCTTAGATATATAATATATAACTAATTTAATTTAAATATACATGATACATAAAAATGATTGTTATTTAACTAGATGCAACATTCATATGTCTCCAGTTATTTTAGAACGACTAACTTTTTAACATAAAAAAGAGTTGTAATGGCATGAGCAAACCAAAAGAACTCATAACTTTTTAATATTGTTTGAAACTCTATTGTGTTGACATTTGTTTCTCGTATGCTACTAAGTTCATGCAAATCGTTTATTCCACATAAACATGATAGATTAAACTACTGTATTTTCTAAATATGAATATGAAATGTTCAAGAATAAAAACTTAAGTGTCATGAGTTAAGTATAGTTCATGATCAAATATCAGTTATTTATAAGCTTAAGCTACATGTCTTGGTTGAAATGATATCAACAACTTATCTTGATTTTACATTATTTCAAATGGTAATATTGTAGCTCAGTGAAAACTGAATTACCAAATCTTATGTCATATTTAAATTTTGTTGTTAGGTGAATGATTAAAACAAGTTTGCCTTTGTCGACAACCCAACCAAAATTTTAAGAATTTGTTTTAAGCAGGTATCCTCTAATAATACTTTTTAAACTAAAGCTTTAGTTTACCAAACCACATGGGATCGAAGACCAAAAAATAATAATAATAACGTTCAGATTTTAAAGTAAAAAACTTTATTAATTATAAATTTGGTTTAGGAAATCCGTGTAATTATTAAATAGAATATAAATGTCTTAATTATAAATCGATATTCTAAAATAATATATGATTGAAAATTTTCTTATGATAAATAAAATCAAAAATTTATTTCAAAACAAACCGTTATAAAAAATATCATACTTAAAAACTTTCTTAATTTATTAAAAAACTATTTTAATTTAAAATAAATAAATAATATTATTAATAATTAATGTGAGCATAAAATAAGAGAGAGAAGCGGAAAAAATTAGTGAGGAGAAATATGATGTTAACATATGTCATTTCTAGATATCTTTTTATTAATGTATGAGATTGAGATTATCTTTTCATAAAAGTAAAAACAAAATAAGGAAGGTTCTAGCTAATTATTTAGAGGATAGATTCTCAATCAACGGATACTGAAGTTGATTCCATCCACAATTATTAAAACTATTCTGTCTGTTTCTGCTATATAGAATAAACCATATAATATGCTAGAAAAACAACCGAAATATTACCAAAACAAAACTATCAAAACAACATAAATAAAGAAACTCAAATTTTTATTGGAAAATATAAGAAACGAAAAAGAACAACTTACATTAAACACTCAAGATTCACAATAGAAAGGGAAAAGAAACAGAAGAAAAAAATCACATTTCCCAAAAGGACATTAAAATTTAAAAACACTTATCTACAATTAAACACTTCCACATTCAAATATCCATCCAAATTAATTTTATTCTGTTTGCATGGATGAATTCATCGTCTTTCGATCATGCATTGCTTCTGAACGAACCAAGTGCCTTAATGGCCGCTGCTCTCAGTACGAACTGATGGTAGAACGCGGCTGCTGCTGCACCCACAAACGGTCCGACCCAGAAAATCCACTGCAAAAGAGATGATTTTTATACGATTAGTAAAAAATATTAACTAAAACAAAATGTTTATCATGATCGTAATAATAAAAAAAAAGCGCGTACTTGATCATCCCAAGCCTTCTCGTTGTTGTAGATCACTGCGGCACCAAAGCTTCTCGCCGGGTTGATTCCGGTACCGGTGATTGGAATGGTGGCCAGATGTACCATGAAGACTGCAAACCCTATGGGCAGTGGTGCCAACACCTTCATTGTTTTACAGTTTAAATGATATCATAATTAGTATTCATTTAATTCCATTAACGTATAAATAAAACTTAAAAAGTCTTGCTTGAAAGTAATATATATATATAAATCGATTAAAGATAACATTAAGTAATCATGCCTCAACTACTACATATTAAATTTAAAAAAAAGGTGGTGAAAAAGATTGTCATTTTCTAATAAAGTTATTCCCTTGTCCCTCTCTTTAACACTAAACCCACTTTATTCTTTCTTTATACAACTCAATGATTTAGCTTTATCTTTTAACTTTTATAAAATTGTTCCATTAATTTCCATATCAAACCAAATTCAACAGTATTTAGCTAGAAATTACATATATACATATACGATACGGAAAATAAATATACGGTGAGATGCTTACAGGGACGTGAGAGTCGCGGGCACTCCTCTTAGGATCGGTAGCTGAAAAGACAGTGTAGACAAGAACAAAGGTGCCGATGATCTCAGCACCTAGTCCTGTGCCTTTGTTGTAGCCATCGGCTAACTCGTTAGCACCGCCTCCGTACCTGTTGTAGTATGAACTTTGGAAGGCTTTGACCAAACCCACACCACAAATTGCACCCAAACATTGTGCAACCATGTACAACAATGCCCTGATCAATGACACCTTTCTGGCCAAAAAGAGCCCGAACGTCACAGCCGGGTTAATGTGTCCTCCTGTCGGTATATATTAGCCGTTAGGCGTAACCGTTAATACAAATCTAAACATCATCTAACATAAAAAAAAAAAAAAAAGTTGTACTTTATTATTAATATCTATTTTGATCTTGATTTGATTCTTGAGTTAATTTAGAATTGAGGTGTTGCGTTACATCTACCTTAAATTCATTAGTTTCCCTACATAAGTTCAAAGGTTACCTTAAAATCAACATAATTGAAAACTTGTCACTCGAATTGAATCTTTTTTACCTTAAATGATATATTTTTTATGCACTTTTCCTGGGTTAATATTTCAACATGAGGGGAAAAAGCTTGTTAATTTCACTTGTAGGTTCTAAAAGTCAAACTGAACATACAAACTCTCTGAACACATATTTACTTTGCTTATTATATTTTAACTACTACACCGGGATATAAATTATAAAATACTCTAAATCAGTAAATCTATGGATATTATAAAACGATATGTTTACTGTATAATTACAAACTTACAATCTTGCCAGTAATAGTTATTGTTTGAAATTATTTGCTCTAGGTACATAATTTTATTATTTTTCCTTTTTTTCTGGATTATAACAACTTCACTATTAACGATAAAGTAAATTTCTGACACGACATAAAAACATAACATTAAGCTATAACTGGGGATATGTGTACCACTGACCAGAGATACCGGCGGTGCAGTAAACGAGGATAAAGATCATGCCACCGAATGCCCACGCGATGCCGAGGATGCCAACGCCACCGCACTGATCGGTATTGAGGTTGGGGTCGGTCTGGCTCTTGTATCCGATAACGGTCAACACCGTAACATAAAGAAAGAGTAGTGTGGCAATGAATTCAGCAATGACAGCTCTATAGAAAGACCATTTGGTGAGCTCATCGGAGTCGATCAGCGGTGCGGGAGGCGGGTCATGGTAGTCCTTTCCGCTGTGGTGCTCAGCCACTTCAACGTCTTTTGTCATTGGTGGTGAATGGATGATCAAAGGCTAAGGGTTTGAAGGGATAAAGTGTTTGGTGTGGAGTGTGTGGTGGTGAAAGCTTGCTATTTAATGGGATAGTGAGGGGAATAGAGTTAAATTATCTTTTAGTGGATAGCTTTTTTTTTGTTTGTTTAATTGTGTTTGAAGATTCTTATATGTTTTTTTTGTTTTTTTTTTTTTAGATTTAATTGCATGATTATACATGTTTAGAACTTAGAAGTAGCTGGAAATTTCGAATCTTGAAATTAATAAGTAATAATTTAATTCAATTCCTAAATACATACAAGGAGGATATGTACAAAGCGTTATATATTTTGATAAAATGCTAGTAAACTATTATTTTTCAGTCTTAAAAGTTAGAAAATAAAAATAAAATAATATAAATGCGGTAATAATTGTTTTCCGCTTATATTTTCTATAATTCATTAAAAATAAGTGTATACATGAACAAATTGTGTTTATAAAGTCTTAGAAAGTTGACACTGGTACGAATTTTCAAAACATATTAACGTATAGAAAATGTATTACAAATTAAAGAAACTTAAAGAAATTATATTTCTTCTGAGAGTATATTTTGATGATGTTGCAGTTTACTCAAAACATATAATTAATCTGCAAGCTAGGCTGTATTCATGATCAGAATCATATATTTGTCTAGAAAATTTATAATTTTTTATTCACAAAGGCAATTATTTGGAAATAATTATAAAGAGTCATAACAACGCATGGCAGCTCATATTTAAAAGCAATGTTTCTGTTTATGCTAATTTTCATTATTTATTTTGATGCTTTATCGTTTCAAACCTTTTTTATACTAAAAATTAGTTGTACGGTGATTATTGCATATAAAGTAACACATCTTGTATAAGAAAACATTGTAAGAAGAAAGTAATCATTTGTAGTATGATCGTATGGATGGTGAAATACATTAAATAGCGATTAATTAACTTTTAATTATGTTTTATTAAACCTATTTAAACTCTAAATAAATTTTAATGTCTTTCTTTAGCAAGCAGTGGGATTTTATTGCAATTATAAAACAAAAGAAGAAAATATAATTAAACACAGTTTTAGGATTAGGGGCAATGACGTCCTTGAAAACACGTCAAAAACTTCTAGTGTCCGGTTTTGAATAGCAAACCAGACTCTGTTACGTTATGTGACGTCCGATAAAATCTTCAAATACCAAACAATCGACTTCAATTGTTGGTACCCTTCTCTCAAGCTTCTTACTATTTAACAAGTAATAAAATTCAATTACTAACAAAATTATTAATACGGTTATTCACATAGATAAGGACGGTAATATTTACAATTTTACATTACCATGTTTTAAAGCGTAGAAACTAGTTTCATAGGCCATTGACAAAGTGTATGTTTTGGTTACATATCAACATCATGATAAGTCATTTGAGGAAATAAAGATAACTCAGAATCCAAGAAAATCATTGCTTCTAGTTTTTTCCATAAAACCTTATAAATAAAGCAAGTAACCCTCTTAATTATTAGTGTTTTTCTCTTTTAATTCTGTCCTTAAATGAAAAAAGCTTACTGTCCACATATTTATAATTGTTTTATAAAGAAAGTGTATCATCTGTGTTCTCATGTATCCGAACATATTATTACAATGATTAAATATGACTTCATATATATATATGGCTGTTTATTTATTCAAACGAATTTGATTGGTAAGTTTCTAAAAATGCAACTAAATACATAAAATAATTTTTTTATTAAAAAACATCATTATCATTTGTGATTAGTAAACATAAAAGATGGCCAAGATTAGTTCTAAAAAAGAATATATTAAAACAATATAATTTTTGTCATTATTATTGGCTTTGTGGCGGCCAAGATTATATAGTAACAACACTTGTCAAGAATTTAGTGAAGCCACCTAAACTTTGATGTTTGTGAACGTAATATAAGTGACTATCAGAATTATATTAACATTTTAAAACCGCCCACTTACTCTCCACCACTCGTTTTATGTATTTATAATGCATTTAGTCATACAAACTCTAGCATGTTTTAATGTTTCAATGTTTTGTAATCCGGAGTCGGTATACCATTTTCTTCATTTTTACTTTGTGGACTCACTTTCAAATTGTTACATACTAACATCGGTAAAATTCCCCGAGACAACTTCATGTTAAATGATGTATCTTACAGTTAAAAGATTATTTTTAAAATCTACAGGTTGTAATGTTATTATCTTTAAAGGTATACATATTGTTATTCATGAAAAAGGGTAAACTTATTTGTTGTTCATAGTAAAAGACAACGAAGTTCTCTCATTTAAAGTTTTCAAGGACCATACATTGAAAATTCAAGGAGTGCATTTAGCCAAAGTTGATTAGAAATAATCGACGAATAAATTTATTGGATTTAAACGAATTAGATAATATTGGTGAAAACAGGATCAAACCTGATTTAAATGGATGGAAAATGATCCATGCTTGTCTTCTTCTTTTGTTGGTTGATCGGTTTTATAAAAGCTAAATGACCGGTTAACCAGTAAACCTTTAAAGATGGCTAATTTAATTATGAAAATTAATATAACATTCTTGACAAAGTTATATTATACTTTTAACGTTCATTTTTACCTTGGTTTTTTCATATTGTTAATGAAAAGACTCGAAAATCAAGCTACAAGGAATATTAATATATGGTTAAAGTTTAGTATAGTTATAATATAGAATATATCTTTTATTATTATAACATAGGCTTATAATATAGAATATCTACATCATATATATAAAAATTCCAAAGAAAAAGAAATAGAACGAAGATGCACAATTAAGTTATATCACAATAAACATCAGGACGACTTTAACTGAATCAATCCTTGATATGTCTCCGAACCTGCATAAACATTTGTACGTATGCCGGACGTATATACAATACGAATGTATCATATACGCGATTTATACTTCACATTGATCGGTCTTCAAACCTTCACCTCTTTCTTCCCTAATAGTGGCCAACCTCGGTGCAGAAGACGGTTTTATTGGAGGAACAATTTGCAAGGGCACGGTCTCTAGCGGAGACTTGACTCGCACCATCCTCGTGGATCTTGTCATATCGTTCAACGTCATCATGTTGGGTTGTTACCGTGTATGTACAATCTCTTTCTCTCCGATCAAAGAGAGAAATTTGAAACTCAACTTTAGACGTTAAAAATAGTATATGGTGACAACACGTTAATTATATTGTAAATGGAGCCTATGGTTGAGTATTTATAGGCATGTTTTAGTGGAAGACAAATATCAACCATGAGAAAATATCTTTATGAACGGTAGTGAGTAAAACCAGGTGTTGAATGTGGGGTTCAATTGATTCTTGATTTCAAACAAAATTAGAGAACGAAGGTCGTGTCATGTAACCATTAATGTTGTGTATTATTGTAGCGTAATTGTGTTTTTTGGACGGTCTCGATGAATGCCATGTGTCAGACGTATGGTTAAAATTAGCGACACGACTTGTTATGGAGATATTATTTTCGATCAGATCGGCTCAACTATTTTGAGTCCATTGGTCACCAGCCCACATTTCCTCTACTCACAAGCCAACTCAGACGTCACGTCACCAGATAATCCGGTCACACTTGAGTCCGCTTGTCACGTGAGCAGATTCATCAGTCCGCTTACCATGTGCGCTAGCCTGCTCAGAGTTTGCTCATTCCTTGAGCGAACTCTCCAAAAAAACAAATTATATTTCATTTTACTACTAGAAACAACTATAATTACCTAATTAACATCATTTTATCAAATAATTCCTTTATTTTCATTTTCAAACAACTTCATTTGTATTCTTGATTTCTGTATGACATGGTTTTAACTTTTCAACTAGTGAGGTTACTATTATACTATCAAGTTGACAACATGGAAACAACTTTTAATTATCGGTTCCTTAGAAAACAGTAGAGTCTTATGTTACAAAATGACTTTAGTTAATATAGTTGTTATGATTATAACAATAAAACTAAAAATCCTTACATTTTCTAAAGTCTATACATAGAGCCTTAAGTGGCTTGTTATATGAACAGAGATCTTAACATGACACTTAGTTTTCGTATAAAGTTTCTCTACGTTAAGGAAGTGGTACTTGTACAAATGAGTTAAATGTTTTTTTGGTCTCTGGTTTTGTCTGATTTTTGCGGTTACGGTACCTGTGTTTTTAAGTTTAAAATTTTATATTTTTGAGTTAGCAGAATTTTATTTCATTACAGGTTTAAGTTATTGCACTAAGTTCATGCTAGACTCTTTACTTTTTTTTATAGAAAGGTAAATGAAAATTAGTGTTAAAACCTAATCATGTTATAAAATAAAAAGCAAATATATTAAACTTACGACTTTCAAAACTAGAACCATAGATGTGTGGTTAGAATCAAACCACGGAGTAACTAATTCTTGAAAATTGGTATTTTAATTATTTTTTTATTAAGTTTTCATTCATTAAACATGTTTCAAATGACAAGCCTTGGTAAATAATGTGGTACAATAATTGAGTTATTTGTTTTGTTGTTACGTACACGTCACCCCTCGCAATAAATTTCACAAAGGTTTGGTTGAAATTTTCTCGATGAAAAGAATCTTGATTGATATTTCGATTTGATTAGATCTTTCTAGAACAATAAAACACTACACTCCCTCCCTCCTTCAATGTCACGATAATTAACTCGGGATTTTATGTAAAAATAGTTATTTTTGAATAAAATATAACTATATTTTAAGAAATATTTTAATAGTAAGACGTATTTTTTCTATTTAAGGGATCGAGATTTCAATTGTGTAAAATGCAAGTGTATATGATTAATAGACTAGATTTAAAAGCAAAAAATAAAAAAATAAAAAAAATTATAACCATACTTCTACAAACTTAGTATGGTAATGAACCCAAGCAATCCAAATTTGATTAGTTGGGTCTTTATAAACCGGTCATACGCCGTCATGTTTGTGGTTAGAGGTATCATCTTGTGAATTGAGATTGGTTCTTAACCCAAACCAAACCGCATGTTTGAATGTTGGTTCGTAAACCTTGTTTTCTGAAACTGGTTAAGACCAAAACGAACAAGAGAAAACCTGGTTTCAAAGTTCAAACCGAACCCTCAAAAACCGGTTCTAAATCCGAATTGGTTTAGTCAATGAACGGTCGATATTTTTACGCCCCAAATCGATCTGGCTTTAACTTTCAACCCGTACATGATTTGGGCCAAGAAACCAATTTGTGTACTACTATTTGTTTTGTAGTCCAACGATATAAGTATCAAACCATTATTTTTATTGTTTTGTTATGTCGTAATTTGGGTTGTCAGGCCCATTTATATCTATTGATAGCCCAATAAAACACAAGTCGCTTTGTCGCGTTTATCTTTATTGACCTTGATAAGCTTTGTGCTCTAGATCACATCATCCAATGAAATAATGGAATATCCCCACTGTGTTTATTGTTTTTCCCTTTCTTATAATCACGTTGATCTCATGTAGGAGATTTAACCCAAAAGTAATGTAGACAAATGTTACAAATGAATTAAATAGATAAATAAAACTAAGGGGTTGTTTGATGTGTCAGCAGTGAAGATTGGGTCAGATGTCTCAAAAAAACGGACTGCGTCAGAGCGTAAAAAAGAGCGGGTCAGAAGGGCTGACTTGATCAGAACCTATTTTTTACAAATCAAACGCGCTGACTGGTTTGACCGAGTCAGCAATCAGCAGTCAGAGTATTAATCAGATGCAATCAAACAGCCCCTAAGAAGAGGTGTTAAAAAATGGTGAGTTTTTCTCTTTGACATGATTTATTTGAAAACAAATTTGTGTGTCTATTATAACTTGTGGTAATCAAGGGGGTCATGTTTATAGGAGTCTTTATAATACCTTATTACAGTAATGGATTAAGACTCTTTTTTCATTAGGGTGGAAATTTTTAAGTATCATTTGGTTATCATAACATAATATATTTTTTCAGTTTCTTTCAATTCAAATCGGGTTAGATCTGGTTCGTTCACCGCCAAAAACAACATTAAAACAATTCTCAAACTCTTTTATTTGTAAATTTATCAAGAACCATATAAAAACATTATACTCATTAGAGTGGTGCGAAATGTGATGTATGAAACAATAATACTCATAGAGTGGTGCGAGATGTGATGTATGAAACAATAATACTCATAAAGTGGTAATATATGACAACGGTCCCAAACTCTTTAACACCTTTGATCCTTAATATCTTAAAATCAATATATACATTGAACTTGTTTTATTGTCGAGAACATTTATCTCGATATATATATTTTTATATTTTTCTAACTATTTAATTATTTGATGGTGAAAGTATTAAAAATATACTCAGTTACAGATCCCTGTTAGTGATAAAATATAGTTTGCTATACTCTTAAGATGGTCATAGGACCCTCTAGATGATATTGTAGTTCTACCTCTAAGGCTCTAATAATGTGTTTGAGACAAAATTCTTTTTTTCTTTAGTTTTAAATGTTTAAGGGGGACGATTGTAAAATTGTATGAGTAGTAGTCGTGATTTTCAAGCATATATACTCGAGCTCTAGGTACGTCATTGCCTTATTATTATTAAGACTCTCAGAAATACTTGTTATATAACTCCTTTGATGCTTTCATCACACAAGAGACATTATGTACTTATTGATTTACTTTTTTAAAATGACGGACTTAT
The DNA here is from genome assembly GCA_018326465.1 of Flaveria floridana. NCBI lineage: Eukaryota > Viridiplantae > Streptophyta > Magnoliopsida > Asterales > Asteraceae > Flaveria > Flaveria floridana. The sequence continues at coordinate 15,449 of BJCO01362326.1, forward strand.
GCATTTTATTTTTATTCGTAAAATCTAAATTTTTTGTCTACTGTGAGACCTAAACTATCAAACACTCAATGAGAGACTCCTAACAAACACAAGTCGGCATTGTCAAACCACAAACCTATGGTTATTATTGGTTTACTTTAGACGGCGATTAACTTATTTTATGACTTTTATATGTTTAGAGCACTTTCTTTTATAGTAGTTTGGGTGTTCGTCAAATTTGTTTTTGAGTAAACTGAATTATCAAATTCGACTATCGAATCAGAGTTTAAAAATCTTCAACCAAACCAGATCGAATAAATCAAAATTAAAATAACATATATTGTTTTTTTAACTTTTAATGTATTTATATATTATAACCTAATTTTTATACTTATAGTATTTTGTTTTATTTTTTATATATATGATATAATTTTTTATATTAATGCAATGTATAACTTATTTAAAAATGTTTAACCAAACTAGTTTAGATAAACCAAAATAACATGATTTATTAATTCTAGCATTTTTACTAATTCAAATGAATTCGAATAAAACCAAATTTGAATCATTTTGTGCTTATCAGGAAACAGGGGCGGAGCTTGAACATTCTTGTACGGGGGGCGGGGGCAAAATTAATTTTTTTAGGGGGGGCAAACTCGAGTTTTATATAAAAATTTACACTACCGGGCCAAAATTTAACACTACCGACGAAAAAAAAAGAGCCCCCCCCCCGGCCCCTTCAATCCTCCGCCATTGTCAGGAAACACATCAGTTTGAATCTGAATCCAGTTTTAAAATATCAAAACCGAATAAACTAATTCGAATAAAACAAATACCGATTCGATGAACACCTCTAATTGTAATTGTTCCCATTTCGAGGAAATATATAGGTGAAGTGTAACGTTCATATTTTGTGCTCTACTTAATAAAGATAATTCGATTGATTTATGTAATTTCATATAACGGTTCTAAAATTTTCCAAATATTTGCAACGAAATTCAAGGTCAACTTTGTAGTTGATATCCAAAAATATAACTTGAAAATCAAATTTGAGGTGCAATTTGTGACCACATATGCTATTTTGTGAGGCTCATTTTGATGACACGGAAGTGAGTCACCATATGAAGCTAAACTACATAGTCGTGTGGTTTCTATCAACTTCATCAGAAATCAAATTATTTGCATCTCATAAGTTCTATACTCAAGTTCATCCAATGTACCATAAGTATTCAATAAACTTGTATTAATGAGTTACTCTACATATTCAAACCACATAAAGCTCATTATTTAACTTAGAATCAAGACTTGAAAATCAAATCGTGCATTACTCGAACATGGGATTGTTACCATATATTTTCACAATAAACAAACAATGCACCCGAACTCCAATCTATATAACCATGTTGTAAGAATCATTGTTCTGGATGTTAGTTTAGCGAGAACCATGTTTCTCAATGACAAATTATAAGTTTAACTTGTAGTTTCCAGTATAATTTGTGAAGATCATAATCTTTTTTTTACCAAGTGTGAGAATAATTCTCCAAATTTCATTTTCAATTTCATACACTAACGATCGATGACCTCAAATCACCCTTGTGAGGATCACATCATAATCTTCAAGGCCATAACAACTTGCTAATTTTGTTAACTATATAACATACCCTATCTTTTTTTTTAACGGCAAACGTACGACATTGCTTTGAAGGAGATGTGTTATCTTAATCGGGTCCACCTATTCGTTTCTCAGTCAAGACCGTACCCCAACCCCCTCAGGAGGAACCCATTGCTGAGAAAACCTCTTTGGCTATTTTGCTCAGAGTGAGACTTGAACTCATGAGCTCTCTTTATTTACATATTATGGATACCTCACCTTAACCAGTTGGGCTAAGGATTATTGGTATAATATACACTATCTAATATATTCCGGTACAATTAGCATGCTATTCATACAAAAATACGCACATGAAGCCTAAATACATAGTAAAACTATAAAACGGTCGCTTAATCGCTTACACACATTAAAGATTTGGGGAATCTAAATAAAATTTTCCTTGAAATCAACAATTTGTTGTATCTCAATTATAGAAGCCTCTGTGTATTTGCCTTAGGATTTAGAGCTTCCCAGTTACTAGTTGTTGAAATATACGAATTATTTCAATTCTATGTCAATTATAAAACTCATTAATTTTTTGGGTTTTTAACTTTATGTTTTTTTGAGTTTATTTAATATCAGGCTGGATGGACTTAATTATTAGGCTAAATAGTCGGGCTGGATGCAAAAGAAGCTGTCTAGATGGGTTGGTGGTGGTGTGTTCATCTTGATGCGAGTCTAACATAAATATAAGAATCACAAGTAGATCTTCTTCTCATCTAGAGTTCAACCCTTGAACAACATCAGTCTTAAAACTTTCTTCATTGGAGATGTTCAACACTCTTCTTTCTCATAGTTCAAACGGTTGGATATTACTCATCATGATCATCAACTCATCTTCCTCTGTTAGTTTTCTATAAGGTTCGTCATGTTAATGATCATGGGTGTTCTTGAGTACTTTTTATATCTTGTTTATCAGGTTATTGTATTTATAATCTGATTATTAGACTTTCTCTTTTTTCTTTTTTTCATAGCTTTAACAAGTCTAAATTTTACATTGTATTCGCTTTTGATTGGATGTTTTTGGGTTTTAGTTAAGTTTTTTGACAGTAGTCATTGTCCAAATATGCTTGAACAGGTAATGGTTGACCCGATCTCTATAATGTGCCGCTTTTAGTACAACTGACTAATGACAATTGACAAATAAAGTTTACTTGTTTAAGTATTTCAATCTATTTTATTTAAAAGTGATGAGGAGGAACAATGATTTACAAGGTTTTTATGCATCAGGGTATAAGCCATTATTGCATGTGCTAGCTAGGTTGCAGACTTACAGGGTGGGTAGAATAGATTTATCGGATAGTTTCAGTGTGGTTTTTTGATGTCGTCATATCATTTCACAAAAATGATGAAGCATGCTTCTCTCTTTTTTCTCCAGATTTCTCATTTTATCTAACTAGTGTCATCAGCATCCACATAAATAATCGTCTTAATTCTAATTTAACTATATTTATATAAAATCAACTATTAACATCTATTTCTTTTCTTGTAACACCTAATATTGAATTTGAGCTTCGTTTGCTCATGTTTTGCTCATCGATCGTTTTGAAAACAATCAAAATTGAATTTGATCGGTTAACAAACCGTTATTTTGGGTTTTAAGGAAGTTCATGGTACACATGACCATTGGAACCATTGCTTAAGTATCGAGTCAATCAAGATTCCATTCCTAGTCAAAATTAACATCTTTTATTTTTCTCTAAGTTCATAAATTTATAATTTAATATTAGATTTTCATCCAGATAAATTCTATTACTTATTATATTACATTGCATCAATAGTTTTTTTTAACGGTAAATGTACGTCACTGATTATTTACAAGGTTTTTATGCATCAGGGTATAAGCCATTATTGCATGTGCTAGCTAGGTTGCAGACTTACAGGGTGGGTAGAATAGATTTATCGGATAGTTTCAGTGTGGTTTTTTGATGTCGTCATATCATTTCACAAAAATGATGAAGCATGCTTCTCTCTTTTTTCTCCAGATTTCTCATTTTATCTAACTAGTGTCATCAGCATCCACATAAATAATCGTCTTAATTCTAATTTAACTATATTTATATAAAATCAACTATTAACATCTATTTCTTTTCTTGTAACACCTAATATTGAATTTGAGCTTCGTTTGCTCATGTTTTGCTCATCGATCGTTTTGAAAACAATCAAAATTGAATTTGATCGGTTAACAAACCGTTATTTTGGGTTTTAAGGAAGTTCATGGTACACATGACCATTGGAACCATTGCTTAAGTATCGAGTCAATCAAGATTTCATTCCTAGTCAAAAT
>BJCO01362327.1:0-22202 GCA_018326465.1 Flaveria floridana
AAAAACCTTCTTAGGGGCGAAGCCCCTAAGCAATGGGGGTTCCAAGGGGGCAACGCCCCCTTGGCGGGGGCCCTGGGGCAGCGCCCCTGATAGCGGGGTCCAAGGGGCAGAGCCCATGGCTGGGGTTGAGCTGATTTTTCAGAATTTCACATGTGAAATTCGAGTGGAAAAATACGTATTTTTTAACGGTTATTCAAAATAAAAATAAAATGATTAAAAACTGCCAATGACAGTTTTTTCCTTTTTTCCCTCAAAATCGAATTAGATTATAGATGTTGGTCACTTTTTCTCTCGAATTTTCTTCTTCTGGTTCACGAAATTCACACAATAAAACATACTAATTCTTGATCTCGTCTGAGTTGTATCCGATTGATTTATTCGAGTGAACCACCGTATAATTTCAAGTTTGATTTCAAGTGTTCTACGGTATAGATGGATGTTAAGTGATTAAAACATCACTTATTTTCTATTTTAGTGTATTTATGTTAACCAATGTTTTACTTGACTCAAAACATTCTTCCTCTTAATACATGTCATAATTTTTTTTTAACTTAAAGAAGTTTGTAAATATTTAGAAGTTGCCATTATAAATTTAAAAGATAGAAAAGCTATTATTTTTTTACTCAATAAAACTAAATCTACATGGCCTAAGATGAGTCTTACAATTAAATAGTTATGGGTTTTAGCCTTCCCTACGTCATTGTAAAAAATAAAAATACAAGACCTAATATGAAACAAAGTTTTACAATCGGTATGAAACTCAAACTACCAAATATGCAACGGGATGTATAAGTTATAAGGGTAGGGTTATACTAAAAAGATGTTTTAATCTAAAAAGTCTAAGAAGGATTGTGTGTTTGATACGTGTCCTTCTATTGTTTTAAAGAGGATGACATTTTGGTCATTGTGTCAAATATTTTAGCTTATTGTGTCTAATACGTTGATTGTGTCAAATATCAGTTCATTGTGTCATATATTTTACACCATTTATTATATGTATTAATCATTGTATTTTACATTTTAAATCATTTCGTGTCATTTTTGTCATTGTTTCTATTGATCATATAAACTTGTTATCTATCACTGTATAACATAATTAGAAGTAAACATTGACATATTTTCATCAATGTTTTTTCAAAACTTGTAGTGTTGAAGATAACACAATATGTTATTTTTATTATTGTTTTTTATAGATTATACAAATTTGTTATTATCTATCATTGTGTCTTATTATTAGAAGCACGCAATGATTTTATTCCACCGTTGTCTTATTCGAAACTTATAGTGTTCAAGATAACACAATGATGATCAAAAAACACAATGATACATTGTGTTATTTTGTAATTATTTTTAACGTATTAGATTAATTAGTTGTTATTAGAGATAGACACCAATGCTATTCCACCATGATATATATATATATTTTCTAAATTCATCATATTAGAAAACACAATAGTGTTCAATTAAACACAAAAACTAACAAAAAGACACAATAAACTGCACTAATGTCACAATAACTAGATATGAACTTAAACATGTAAAAAAATATTATTTTTATATAACAATACTATACTTGTTTTAAAGAAAAAACGCTCATTTTATGGTGTAATTTTTATAAAAAAATAATAGCATACATAAAAGTTATAAAAGATTAAAAAATGGGAAAACTTGCATAAAAAATCAACAAAAATGACTATTACTAAAATACCCCTCTAACAAACTTTGTCATACAATTTGATTTCAACCATTGATTAAAGTGATTAATGGTCGAGATTATTTCTTATACTTTTTAGTTTTAAGAGACTTTGTATTTAAACCTTACTCAAATTATAAAATGTTTTCATCTTAATTATTTATAAAACCACAAATGGGACAAACCACAAAAAGATCCATTTTTGTATAATTCAACCCAAATTTTAAGACTTCCATTATACGTTAGGGAATCAGACACAAGTGATCCATCCCAACAACTAATCTCTCATTTTTAAAATGTACATAAATTTTGAATCTCATTAAGAACACTTGAATTACAAGAATTTTTACAAGATTAACTCTAATCTAAAAATGGACACCGTCTATCGGCTTATACTCGATACATACAAAAACGAGACTTAATGGAAATCTCATCGATACTCTTTTTATTCATAAGAAAATATACATAAAAGTTGATTTGAGGATTTGAAATCGGAAACATATCACCCCCTTCATCCTTCACTATTGCTTGAAGTTTTTCTGCCTGCAAAGAACAAAGTGATTAAAAAGTTGAAGTACTACAAAACATTTTGAAGGCCTAAACCGAAGCAATTCTGTTTTTACGTTAGTAGTCGGCAAATTTGGTTATATTTTACATCTCACGGGTCAAATTGGGTAAAACCTACCAAGGTCTGCATGCAAGAATAACACTAATAGAAGCATTTAAGAGAATTGATAGATATATGAAAATTTAAGTAATACAAGAGGTTTTCAATTTTGGATGAGATAAAGTTTGACTTTTGAGGTCAAAGAAATGAGTTGTTATAGTAAAAATCAGCAAAAAAATTTAAATTACCAAGCAATTTGATAAGTAGATACATAGTCAAATTAACTAACTAATACAACTAGAAAAGTTAATGTCAAATCTGTACAAGAAGTTTCTGTTAATTTGAATTATTTGTTTACCTCGAAGGTCAATCTCGAATAGAGGGAGTGCTAATGGATAAAGTCAGGTTTGTTGTGCAAAGAAATGGAAATGTTGACCCATTTACTTATGAGTTGGTCAATTCGAGTTATCTTTTATTTATTTATTTATCTCTAACGGCTTAAAAAAGTAGAACCTAGGGAAAAAAAGTCGCGAATAAAACATCTTTAGATCAATTTACTCAAACTAATTTAACATTTATAAACATTTTTGAAACACATAATTGTTTATAAACATTTTATTGAAAATGAACAAAAAGTATTTTGGGTCAACCCAAACCCCTAGTCGAAGTAATCATATATGAGTTAAAAAATCAAGAAAACGAAGAAAAACTACCTTCCATGAGGTTCAACGTCTGCCTTTGGTTGAATGTCCCATAGATCTTGAATAAACACAACATAAGGCCTTCATTTCGAGGGTGATATCAGCAAATTGCTAAGGAGCCTACAAAATGCCCAAAAATAAGGCAATTGTTTCAAGTTGGTCATAAGATAACGTTTGACCGAGCATGAGAAGCAAGCGTTCGCAAATTTTGCTCATCAAAAGAACTATCGGTTTTTCTAATGTTTCCCACAAACTCTAATGCTTCTTGATACCTTTTAGCTCTACAATATCCGTCCACAATCGTCTTATAAGTCAACATATTCGGCTTGCAATTATGCTCGATCATGTAACTAATCACATCATGAACTTCTGAAAACAGCCCCTGAGCTGCAAATCCAGCAACAAATGTGTTGTATGTAACAATACATGGCCGGATCCCGTTATTTGTCATTTCTGAAAGTACCCTTCTAGCTTCGTCCATCAAACCGTGTCTGCAGAACCCTTTAATGACAGTATTATATGACACAAGATCAGGCTGTCTGCCTAATTTCTGTATGTTTTTAAGGATTTCTTCAGCTTCCCAACACTCGCCCGTTCTTGCATACATATCCATTAGGGTGTTAAAAGTGATAAGATCCGGCTGCAACCCATTATTGTAAATTAAATTTAGCATTTTACGGGCCTGGTCATAAATCTTGTTTCTTGCATAAATCGATAGCATGGAATTAAATATAACAAGATCGGGTTTATACCCGTGTTTTGATAATTCTTGAAATGCTTTTTCCATGCCTGTAAGCGATCTACACTTGAAATTTGCAAGAATTAGTGTTCTAAGAAGCATCCAACTTGGAAAGATTCGACCTTCATATATTTCCTTTGCCATTAAATCTAATCCTTTTAGATTTTGCCCTTTTGAGTAACAGTGAAGCATCAAAGAATAGGATGTTTCACTAGGTTTAAACCCTTTACTTTTCATGTCTACAATAACTGATTCGGCTGCTTTCCAATCTCCTTTACGGGCCAAAGCATTCAGAAGTGCATTATAAGTCGTGATACAAGGATTAAACCCGACTTTTATCATTTCTTGATAAACTTCATTAGCATCAATTTCCAAACCACATCTCCCGTATGCACTTATTAATGTATTGAAAGTGTCTCTATCAGGCTCAAAACCACAACTTTTCATCTCCCGTAAGACCCAATTCACATGAAGATGCATACCCTTATTGCCACACATAGCAAGCATCGTGTTCCAAGTGACACGATTAGGTGAAACTCGATTTGCTTTCATATCAAGAAGCATCTCCATCATGTCTTCGGATCTTGATTTTCTACCTAACATTCCAAGGATCGAATTATATGTACAAACATTAGGCACACAACCTGATTTCTTCATTAAATTGAACAAATTCAATGCCTTTTCTTCTTTTCCACATTTTCCATACGCATCAATAACCGTTGTATACGTGATGGCATTTGCCTTCACGCCCTTTTGATTCATTGTGTCTATCACATTAGCCCCTTCTTCATGGAATCCTGCTCGCACATAAGCAGCCACAAGCTCATTATAAGTCACTACATCCAATGGGCAATTACTTTCCTCCATTTCTTTTATAATATTTAACGCCTCTAAGTACATACCCGCCTTTCCATACACTTGGAGTAAAGAATTGTAAGTAACAGTTCCCGGTTTGTAGTTTTGAGCTTTTAAACTTGAAAAAAAGGTCTTTGCTTCTTCTAACAATCCTTCTCTACCACATGCTGATATCACCGTACTACAGGTAAATTCATCAAACTCAAGCCCTTCGGCTTTCATTTCCTCTAAGAGATCCAAAATCTTATCCCACGAACGACCCATTTTCCCGTAAACATCCAACATCACATTGTAAGTAACCAAATTCGGTGAAAGACCACTCTCCTTCATCCGTTCAAATAAACGAATCGCCTTTTGGTACTTCCGGCTATACGAATGTGAATGAAGTATCGTAGTGAAAGCCCGGACATCAAGCGAGCAGTCCACAACCTCAGATTCATCAAACAACTTTGAAATAGTTCTATGTTGTGACTCCCTACCCAATATTTTCACCATCAATTCAATAACATGGTTATCAAGATTAAAACTGTGATTAGTCTTTGAATTCTCCACTACCCATTCAAACAAACAAAGGGCCTTTTCCCAATTGCCTAAAACATCCAAACCCTTAATAAGACTAACCAAATCAACCTCAATCAGCTTGAATTTAACCGAATAAAAGAACAGATTCAAACTAGACAAAGGCTGTTCTAGGATAGAATCCAGCAGAAACTTACACTCTTTCGAAAGAAACTCAAGCGACTCATCACCATCACCATCAACATCAGTATCCGACAATTGAAGTTTGGGATCTTCAAGAGTAAGAAGTGAGCCCGAAGAACTTTTCTTGAAATGGGGTCTGCTAAATTGACGTTTTCTTGAGGAACTGCGAACAGAAGTGAAATTGGTGTTGGCAGTTTTCACCGATTGAATGGGCTTTTGCTTGTGGGGCGGTGGAGACGAGAGGTGGATGAGGTGTTGCAGAAGGGGATCAATGGCGAATGATTGTGGTGATGGTGGTTGTGGAGGGAGAGTTGTGGGATTGAACCCTTGTCGCTGTTGGGGGTTTGATTGTGTGGGTTTTGTTAGTTGCAGAGGGAGAGCTGGTCTGTTTGGGAGGAACGAGCCCTCCATTGATGCACAGAGAAGATCAAAGTTTGCGGGTTTTGGTAGAAATTGAGGGGTTTTGTGAATTGGGTGATTGTTGTTAAAGGGTTGTCATGGATGATGATGAAGAAGATGATGGGCGTTTCTTTGGATTGTGTCCATATGTGTTGGTAATTTGGATGAGATGTTGGCCACCTCGTGGAGGTAGAGCCTCTCAATCGATATTCTTTTAAAACATTTTAATAAAATCATTAAAATACTATCAAAATAGCATAAGTATATAAATGAGTCAAGTCGTCTCATGAGTTACTCATTATCGACTTATTAATGGCTCGATTAAGCTCAGCTTAAACAAACTCAAACTCGAGCCCGAACTCATATTATGTACTGTTAATAAACGAACTCACATGCCGAACTTCTTATATCAACCTCAGGATGACTCGTAAAACTTTACAAGCCTTTCATTTATAAAGTTTTTATTTAATCCACTAAATCAGCGGGATACACTGGGTATGTTTGTTTGTTTGTTTGTTTGTTTTATTTAATCCACTAAATATATTTAAATCAAATAATTAGTACTATATATAAAATTATATTAGTGTAGGACCAATACATGTGAGCAATACAACAGTTTCATAAGGTTGGAGAGACTTGAACACTTAACAAATCAAATAGGGTTCGAGATAAATGAAACAATAAACAAAGATAAAAAACACAAGCAAAACAAAAGTATTTGGTTTTAAAAAATAATATATATTGCTCTCAAGTGTTTACCAATATTACAAGACTTAGTCCTAAATACTAGTTACATGAGATACTTTATATCACATCCTACATCCGACTATACTTTGAAGGCCATCTGCAACACTAATCTAGACAACAAGATCAATGTAGAATCAAAAGGCAGATTGTATTTTGACTAGTGACTATGATATGACATAGCTCACATCCTAATATATTATAAAAAAGATAAAAGTACAAAAGTAGAAAGTTATAGACTTAAAAGACCTTAATCAACAGTTGACAAAAGTGTGGAGATATCACCAACTTGTATAAGTTGATGAGTTTTTAGAGATGGCGGCGGGAAGGTGGTTCACCTTTTGTCAAAAGTATGTCAGAGATGACATGCATTCTCTGTATTCGTGTAACACCTGGGAATTTACTAAAAAAAGGGAAAGAAAAGAAAAGAGAAGTATAAAGAAAGAAAGATGAAATAACCCAAGTTAAGGGGTTAAAGTTGTGCAAGAGGCAAACTTTATTATTATGATGTTTAAAAAGGTGGGAATGGCCGCCCACTACCCTGCTCCACCAACTGATTCGTTTTTTTGAGAGAAAAACAGAGTTTCCATTAGTTTTTAGAGAGAAGAAGAAGAAGACTGGCTTGAAGGTGAGCTTTTCGTGTGTTTTGTTCGGTTTCAACTGGATTTTCAGCTTTTGGACTGAGCCTTATGTGTTCGGTTATGTGTTTTTGGTGTGTTTAGGTGTTTGAACTCCAAGTGCTCTCGAGTTTGGAGAAGTTTTCCTCAAAGACTGCTGTAGGTAAATTCTAGATCCCTAATTTTTCTGTTTTTGATCTTGTCTGGGGCTGAAATGCATATAAACTATCATTTTACAAATCACAGTGTGTTGGAACCGTATGTTCACCACTGTTTTACGTGTGGGTGCGTGTTTGTGAATGTTTTAACCGAATTATATAGTTGTATGTTTGTTCTAAGTGCTTAGTATGCTAGAATTGGGCTAAGAATACGTTAGGATGCTAAATGGGGACTGAAATTAGTATAAGTTAGAACTGGTAAACTGCCCATGTGCCCAACTACCCATGCGCCCAACTGCCCATGCGCCCAACTGCCCACGCGCCCAACTGCCCATGCGCCCAAGTACCCATGCGCCCAACTACCCATGCGCCCAGCTGCCTATGCACCTACATAGTACTCATGCGCCTACATAGTGCTCATGCGCCTAAGTTGACTTAGTATTTTTCTAAAATCTTGGGAAATAGAAATTAATGATTAAGCTCTGAAATGTTTTTGTGGTTTATGTTTGTTCATGTTATGCATGTTTGTAGTCTGTTTTTGATGTTCCTATTACGTATTATTACATGACTTTACGTGTTGTGTTAATGCTCTTATACGTAAAGTATTATCATAAAGAAGTGAAAGTTTAAAGATAATGAAAAGTGGAGCATAATGAATGAATGAAACTCTTGCAAGGAAATTTAAGGAGGATCATAACTCATTGAAGAGTTGTTAGCTCCACTGTGTGCGATGTAGCGTGCGATCTTGGCTAACCTATGAGGGTACACACAGGGGGGTCAGTCTTTCTGACTGATCCATACGTGCGAAACGGGATCTTTGTCACTTAACCCTAAGACTGAGGTGGCTTCGTGCCTAACGATGGGGCATAGCTTATGACAGGATCTAGATAGAAGTGAAAGGTAATGAAAAAGTGAGAATGAACGAATATGTGCGATAATGGAAGATAATTATATTACCTTGATGTATGTACGATGAATGACCATGTACAAAAGTAAAGAAAATGTTCTAAATGAAAGAAAAGTATTTTATTTATAAAACTAGAGCTCACTCAGCTACGTTGATTTTTTTATGCATATTCAGTTGGCAGGTAAACTTGTTACTGAGGATGGCACGAGGGTGAAGCTACTTGGCGGGCAAGGATTGGCATCCATTTCAAGCATGATAATGTTGTTTTTTTATAATATAAGTAAATATTCTTTTGTAACTTTTTTAAAACAATGATGTATTATTTGTCAACAACAAATATTAATGCATGAATGGTTTTTGATAAATTAATCCGCTGCAATACTTTTATGAAATTTATTGTGCTCTATTATAAATAAGGCTGTGATTGACCAACCGTGGGGTTCCCGGGAATGGGGCCTTACAAGTTGGTATCAGAGCCAAAGTTTAAGAGAAATGCGTAAATTATTTTCAAAACCTAAACTTAAACTGAGAAATGGGACCGATGGAGGGATGCCAACCCAACTAGCTACGTGCTATCAGGTAATTTATTTTCTTAAATGATAACCAGTATTATGTATGCATGCTATCTAATTTATGTGCCCTTCGTAGATTTGGATACTGATGTAGTCAGGATAGGGGATGCTTGGGGGATGAAGAGTAAAGTAAGTGGCTAATCATAACTGACCACTATAATTAGGGACTTACTATACTTGACATAATCTGAGCTATTACCTTGAATGATCATGTTGGTGTTTAAATCTTATAGCGTTTAGAGATGACCGGTGGTAGATCATCAAAGTCCTCACGAGGTGGAGTACGTGGTGGACGTGGTGCTGGACCGCGTGTCACAAGGAATAAGGATAGAGCTGCCGAAACGACACATGAAGAGCCCGAGATTCATCACAAGGAGGGCAGCGATGAGAGTGCTAATTTGATGGCCTTAGTGAAAGAGGCGGTAATTGAGGAAGTTCATCAGGTCATGTAGACAATTATGCCGTCTGTGGTGACTGAAGTGATTAGAGCTGTGAGAGAGGACGAGAAGAAGGAGAAGAAGGAAAGATAGAAAACTACCGAGAAAAGGGGTGAAGGGGGAGAAGAAAGGGAGCAACCCGAGACTGAGATGGTTGTCTCTAGTGATAATGAGGAGGAAGAAATTGTACAGGAAACTGAAAGGGGTGTAACTATAGGGCATTCTAGAGATGCAAACCCCTAACTTTTAATGGCAATGGTAATGCTGCTGCTGCTCACCGATGGGTGAGAGAAATGGAGGCTGTGTTGGAGATCAGCAAATATAGGGAGGATCAAAAGGTGAAGTTTGCTACTCAGTCACTCGTGGACTCAGCTTTATGTTGGTGGGACAATATTGTCCAGGCCGAGGGCAGCAAGGCTGTTGGGAGGATGAGGTGGAGTGAACTTAAAAAGTTGGTGATCAAGGAGTTTTGTCCTCACAGGAAACTTGACAAGATTGAGAGAGAGAGTTCTTACAGCTGGAGGCGGGAACCATGACACACCAGCAGTATACTACTAAGTTTAATGAGATGGTAAGGCTGGTGCTGGATCAGGTGATGCTGATGTCAAGGAAGATCAAGAGATATATCCAGGGTTTACCGACGAATATCAGCAGGCACATGATCGCCACCCGGTTGAGTAATTTTAGGTCGGTGGTTAATCTCGTAAGGAGGTTGTATGATGAGAGAGAGGTGGTAGTGGTAGAGGTGAGTAAGAAGGGTGGTGGTGACGGGAACTAGAATGGGAAGAGGTTTGATCGTGGTGGTTTCACTCCAAATAACAAGAGGGCAAGGGTGGATGATCGAAGGGTAGTAGCATAAGGTACGGGAATGAAGATGTGTGGTAAGTGCGAGAAGGAATATACAGGGGAGTGTAAGTGGGGACTGAATCTCTGCTTCAAGTATGGGAAGCCCGGTTATATGGCAAGAGAGTGTGGGGTTGTAAGATGTTATAACTATGGTGAAGAGGGTCATCTGAGTTGGGATTGCAAGAAGCCAAGGGCTGAAAGTTCTAGGGCAAAGAAGAGGAATGAGAATGATAGGCAGAGAGCAAAAGCAAGAGCGTTCACGATGACCCGGGAAGAGGCCAGGGTGGACCCCGATGTCGTGTCAGGTATGTTCCTAGTAAACCAAACTTGTGCCTCTGTATCATTAGATTATGGTGCTAGTAGGAGTTTCTTTCTGCCGCCTTCTATGCTAAGTTGCCTGTTAGAAGTATAAGTATTGATAAGCCATTCGATGTAAAAACTGCCATTGGTAAGTTTACCAGGATTTTTGATCTGATAGAGGGTTGTGACATAGAATTGGAAGGTCATAGGTTTCCTGCTAGACTGTTTGTGATGACCTTAGGTGGATTTGATGTAGTCCTAGGGATGGATTGCTAGCAGCCTACGAAGCAAATATCATGTGTCGCAAGAAGATGATTCCATTTTCCGCGCCCGATGGGAGTTCGGTGACGATCTATGGTGATCGAGTTACTACGGTTCCAAAGGTGATTTCGATGGTGCGGGCAGAGAAGTGCATGAAACGTGGAATGTAGTGCCTACCTGGCTTACGTGAAGGATGTGGATGTGTTAGTACCACAATTGCCTGACGTACTAGTTGTGTGTGACTTTCCAGATGTGTTCCCAGAAGATTTACCAGGTGTGCCACTGGACCGCAAGATCGAGTTCCAGATCAACTTGATACCGGGTGTTCAACCTGTGGCCAAGGCACCGTATCGATTGGCTCCATTTAAGATGAAGTAACTGATGGGTTGGTTGCAAGAGTTGTTGAGTATCTCTCCCTTGGATGATCCGATCTTGTTTGTAAAAAAGAAAGACGGTAGTATGAGGATGTGCATCGACTACGGTGAGTTAAACAACTTGATGATGAAGAATCAATATCCACCATCCAGAATTGATGACTTGTTTGATCAGCTCCAAGGTGCCAGTTGGTTTTCGAGAATAGATCTCCGATCTGGTTACCATCAGTTGAAGGTGAAGGAGCAAGATATCCCAAAACAGCTTTTCGCACGTTATGGACACTACGAGTTTCTTGTTATGTCTTTTGGTCTAACAAACGCGCCAGCTGCCTTTATGGATTTGATGAACTGGGTGTGTCGGTTGATGTTGGATAAATCAATGATTGTGTTTATTGACAATATCCTAATTTATTCGAAGAGCAAAGAAAAGCATGCCGGTCATATTCGTAAGGTATTGGAGACACTTTGGAGAGAGAAGCTATATGCTAAGTTCTCCAAGTGCGCTTTCTGGTTGCACGAGGTTTAGTTTTTGGGTCATGTGGTAAATTCTGAAGGGATCATGGTAGACCCAGCAGAGGTTGAGGCGGTGATAAAATGGAAGTCTCCAAAGATGCCATCCGAGATACGCAGTTTCTGGCGGGCTACTACAAAAGATTCATCAAAGACTTTTTTAAGTTAGCCTCACCATTAAGTAAATTGACTCGCAAAGATGTGAAGTTCGTATGGAGTCTAGAACAAGAGAATGTTTTTGGAGAGTTAAAGACAAGATTGACCCAAGCTCCTGTCTTGGCATTACCCAAAGGGAGCGGAGACTTAGTGGTCTATTCGGATGCTTCTTATTCGGGGTTGGGTTGCGTGCTGATGCAACGGGGAAGAGTAATAGCCTATGCGTCCTGACAGTTGAATAACCATGAGGTTAATTACCCTACTCATGACTTGGAACTTGCGGCTGTGGTCTTTGCATTGAAGATTTGGAGACACTACTTGTATGGGACGAAGTGCACTATCTTCACTGACCGTAAGAGCTTGAAATACTTATTTGAGCAGAAGGACCTCAATATGAGGCAAAAGAGGTGGTTAGAGTTGATCAAGGATTATGATTATGAGATCCACTACCATCCGGGCAAGGCCAACATAGTGGCCGATGCCCTTAACCGAAAGGAGAGACCCGAGCCAAACCGGGTGAAATCTTACTAGTTGGTGATGACCTCCGATATGACGACACAGGTCAAGGAGTTGCAAGATGAGGCATTGAAAGAAGATCGCCTTCACTCCAAAAGGATGAGAGGACTAGTCACGAAGTTGGGTGAAAATACTCTCGGAGTTAGCACCCGCTTCCGGCGGATGTGGATCCCTTGTTATGGAGACCTACAGGGACGAATCATGGATGAAGCTCATAAGACTTGATAATCCATTCATCCTGGTGCTACAAAGATGTATCATGATATGAAGAAAGAATACTAGTGGCCGGGTATGAAGCGTGAGGTAGCGGAGTATGTGAGTAAGGGCCTTACTTGCTTGCAAGTGAAGGCGGAGCATCAGAAGCCATACGGGAAGATCCAACCTTTGGATATAGCCGAGTGGAAATGGGAGCACATCACCATGGACTTCATTATGAAGTTACCACATACGGCAAGGGGGTACGATGCTATATGGGTTATAGTTGACCGTTTAACGAAGAGTGCTCACTTTCTACCGATCACGAGACATATTCATCTGAGAGGTTGGCGAATCTGTTCATCAAAGAGATTGTGATGCGTCATGGTTTACCAGTGTCTATCGTGTCTGACCGTGACACTCGGTTTACATCCATGTTTTAGAAGAGATTTCATGACGTGATGGGGATGAGGTTTCACATCCATACGGCTTATCATCCTCAGACGGATGGTTAGTCAGAGAGAACTATACAGACACTTGAGGATATGCGCCGAGCATGCGTCATTGATTTATGAGGAAGTTGGGACGAACACCTACCGTTAGCTGAATTCTCATAAAACAACAGTTATCATGCCAGCATTGGTATGCCACCATATGAGATGCTATATTGTAAGAAGTGTAGAACGCCCGTATGTTAGGATGACAACGGACAGAAGGAGTTGGGGAGTTGGGGAGCGTTGAAGTGATCGAGGCTACGACTAAAAAGTTGGAGAAGATCAAGGCCTTTATGAAGGCGAAAAAAGATAGGCAAAAGTCCTATGCTGATAAGAGGCGTAGACCGATTGAATTCAAGATGGATGAAAAAGTTATGCTGAAGGTTTCACCTTGGAAGGGGATCATTCGGTTTAGAAAGCGGGGTAAGCTGAGCCCGAGGTATATAGGACCTTTCCGAATCATCGCTCGAGTAGAAAAGGTAACTTATAGGTTGGAGCTACCCGATGAGTTAAGTGGGATTCATCCAACATTCCATGTATCTCATCTGAGAAAGTGCCTAGCTGATAAAGATATAATTGTACCACTGGAGGACATTAAAGTGGATGAACGATTCAATTACGTAGAGCAACCAGTGGCAATCATTGACCGAAAAGAGAAGAGATTACGAAATAAAGTAGTTCCATTGGTGCAACTACAGTGGAGGCACAGGAAGGGATCCGAGTCTACGTGGGAGACTGAGGAAGAGATGAGACAACATTATCCATAACTGTTCGAGGAGTGAACATCAATCAGTGAGTTTTCGTAGCCCCTTTTCTTTTACTAATTACGGGGGAGAAACATGTTACTTAATGACTTTACATGAATCATTACTATTATGTCTTATGCTTATACATATTTTTGTGATGAATACTTATTTGTTGGTTTGGATTTACAAAGATCTCGCTATCTTACGCAGCTACTTAACTCCGGGTTGGAGCCGCAGGTTTAATATAGATAGTACTATTAGGACTGACAATCCCCATTCTCTCGACTGATTGGAACATGTAAATCCACAGTCAATGATATTGAATGATTATTACCACCCAGACTATAACTTGACTACTATTTCCATACTTGAAATAAGTATCGAACGAGGCATGCAGTCAAAGGCTTAGTTGTGGATTCATACATGATGAGTTTTTGATTCATACTTGACTACTTACTTTACAACTACTTATCGAGTCTTAAAATCTACAAGCTCACCAACATTATTGTTGACCCATTTTTAACATGTTCTTCAGGAAACAACCAAGGTTAGCGTTTTGGACTACACTTAAGTATGGCACACCTATGGCGTAATATAAGATTATTTTGTATAAGCTTAGGATGCTAGGATTATAATCTTGAATCTTTAAAAAATTGTACCCTAATACTTTGTAGCCTATGTTTATTTTGAATGCATGAATAAATTTAAGTTTCCTTAAGTACCACATGTTCAAAATATCCGATTACGTCACCTCCGTGCGATTTCACCGCCAGCGAGCGGTGTGACAGATTGGTATCAGAGCCTTGGTTATAGAGAACTAAGAGGCCTTAGATAGACCATCTAGACTATAACTATAAGCTCAACAACTACACTAGAACACACTTAGTAATAAATGTAGTCACTTTCTTGCTTACTTTTATTTTTAAATTGTTACAGTCATGCCTTCCCAATGCACACACTCTAGTCCATGTTGTGGGTGGCTCTCTGATAGAAGTGACTCAGAACCTTCAGAGCAGCCAAGCCGTGATAGCAGCACTAGACATGACAGCCGATTCCTATCATCTAGAGAGATCTCTAGTCTTGGAGTGGATGTAGGTCAGGAGGTTACTAGCCCTTCCACTCAAGAGCATGCTCCACCTCTTGCTCCTATTTGCAAGGAAGTGAAGATCACTCATATTGCTAGCAAGAAGACTAACCTACCCTAAAAGGTTACACACACTGTACCAGCACCTGAGTAGACTCAGATTCCTGCACTTGTAAGCGCTCGGCTACCCTCCAGCTCATGTTAGATTAAGGAGGATTCTGGTCCTTATCTTACCCCTCTACTGCCATCTAACCAGCTTCCGTATCGACAAGTTCAGCAATTATCTGAATATAGCGGACGTATTCGAATTGATGTGGATGATCTCTATAAGAAGTGGTAAGATACCAGGAGGAACTTTACAAGGATTGAAAGGGAACAGATGATAGTATGATGCAATTGGAGGGTGAGTTTGCTCGTAATCAGATGGAGCATCATATCACTCGGATAGTATGGATCTTAGCCTTAGTGATCGTAGTGATCATGGGTATCATCGCCTATAACTATCTTCAGCACTATTAGTTACTAGTTAGTAGATGTACTAGGCATTAAGCGTTATGCTCATGCCATCTAGGTTATCCCCCCCATCATGTAAAATCATTCAAATTTTCAGTTATGTTAATGAATGAATGATGTTTTCTATCTTTAGTCTTACAATTTTAAAATTATGTTTTATGTTTATAAAACAAATTGTATTATATCTTACTGCATGTCTACTCCATCTCCTTTCGTACACACCGCATCTGATGATGATTCAGACCATCCACCATCCCCTCCACCCAGGACGATGACGCCACCACCAGACGTTATGACCTGACCTCGGGTTACAGGACACTTCATTCCTATACCGGTTGATTTCTTACAGTAACGCAGGCAAGAGCCTGTGGATGGTATACCCATTGGACGCCTGATAGATGATGAGCATATGGAGTGGCTTAGGGAGAATTTACAGAATCATTACGAGCATATACTAGAGCTGAAGTATAGAGTCATTTATTGCTTTTCTCAGTTTAAGGATTTTCGTGATGACTAAAACCAAGAGAAAAGTTCGTATGAAGACACGCTAAGGGAACAAATGAAGACTAGGAGACAAGTTAGAGAGGAATAAATGAAGATGAAGAGGTTGATTGTGTTCGTTGCCTATTGTTTAGCCACTTTCACGACTCTTTGTATAGCAATTTGTTACTGCTTCACACATCCTTGAGTATTCATGTTTAGGGATTATCTATCAAATAGTTATAAGCTACTTATGTTTATGTTTCAGTAGAAAATGATGAAGGAGTGTAGCTACACCTATGTCAATCAAGATTTAGTGTTCAAATTTTGTGCTTCTACTGTATGAACATTTAAATCATTAACGAAAAGTATGTTATGGTTACTTATTTTGTTTACTTTATGTGAAATTAAATTGGACAAGTTTGCTTTAATGGTTATGTTTAACGTGAAAAATACACAAACTTACAATCTAATTTAACACCCACACAATTTATACCTAATGACATAATAACTATCCATGCATATAGAAATATACCACCTAGAAGACAAACTATGCGAAACCAAGAAAACATGGTAGGACTTATTGCTCAACAACTTGCAACTAGTCTTCCATCAATCGTAGCTTAAGTTAGTGATTATATTCAAAACAGGAGCAACGGGAATGGTGGTAGAGGCAGTGGCAATGGTAACAGTGGAAATATCAACGGGAATAGTGGTAGCGTCAGTTGCAATGGTAAAAGTGGAAATACCAGCGGGAATGGTGGTAGCACCGGTGGCAATGGTAACAGTGGAAATAACAAAGGAAATGGTGATGGTGACAGTGGCAGTGGCAATTTTAATAACATCGAGAATGATGGAAATGGAAATGGTAATGGTAGTAATGGCCAGAGTTATAAACGGCGGTAACGGCAATGGGAACAGTGAGAGTGGCAATGGTGGTAATGATGAAACCAGCAATGGAGGACCAAGAAGGCAAAGCTGCTCATACAAGACTGTAGGATCATTACAAGTCACTCAACATAATGGTTCTCTCTTAAACTCACTTGATATCACTCGGATGATGATAACAGAGTGCTTTAAGAGCTGATAGTAATATATTGAGTAAGTAAGACACAAGAATAAGTTTTCAAGATACTTGTATATATTAATTCTCAACTCAAAGATTACAAGACTCTGTCTTGGCACTTAATCTAATGAGCTTACAATCAGAACTATATATACTACTATCTATAGCCAGTTATACTCGAAAAACCAGCTGGAAAATACAACTAGACAAAATACTACAGTTGCTAGAAGTATGTTAACTAAGATAAAGTATTATCCTAGAATTAGGTAGTTATGACAAGTCCATGACTTACCTTTTATCACCAACTAAGTATGGTGACTGTACTAATCTAAAATGGATGACCAGTGGATAAAGTAAGGTCAAACATACCCGCATGGAGAAGCTCCATGTAGTCTGCCAGTAAAGTAGTTGACTATACTGATAGGAACCTTACTTTTGTCCACTAGTCACAGTTGGTTCTTCCGAAGGTAAGTGTACTTCAAAAGACATGAAGTCTTCCGAAGTCACTTTGGCTTCGGAAGAAACAACTTCTTCAGAATCAGCTGCTCCTTGTCTTGGTCTTCATGGTACTTCCAAAGAGTAACTCTCTTTGGAAGTTTTTCTTGCTTGGCTTCAGAAGACTTTTGACTTGGCTTTGGAAATGCAGCATTGTCTTTGGAAGTCCATTGTAGATGTACCAAAATAAAGCTAAGTATTGGGTTTTGGTTGCACCAGCCTCATCAGACCCAACAATCTCCCCCTAGGCCGATGCTACCAAAAGTCTACTTATCTTTCTTATCAAGTGCCTTCCTAATCACAACCATAATCTTCACATCTTTCTCTCGGTTCTCCTTGGTAGATGTGAGTAGCATTTGGAACAAGTCTATCCTGGTTAAGACATCAAGTTTGTCACCATGAATGACATGAATCCGTTGGCTATTCCTTTTGTATAAAGTAAGCTGATGGGTGTTAGAGTCATACACCCATCAAGCTATAGGCTCTAAAGCTGGATCTTGAACCATCTAGAGAAAGGCTTGACCTTTTTCAGAGGCTTCAGCATCAATAACATCTTGAGCTCTTCTTATCAACTCTGCTTCCCTCATCTTGAGTATGTGCTTTCAGATGAGAGAAGCAACAGGAGAGTTGGAGGGGTTGGAGAGTGGTAACTCAGCTAGATCATTTATATCAAATCTGCTAGAGTGTAACAGAGATGATGTATCTAGCTGGTTTGTTTCCCCACTCTCTCTCACCAGCTGAAAGGCATCTGAAGGCTCATCGAACCTCCACTGGACTATAGGGCTCCTTGGCACTTGAGGAGTAGTTGGCAAGTTTTCTATCTTCCTTTTGTCCAACAGAGTCACCAGTCTTCTTCACAGCTTCTTTTCCTTGTCATTTAGGTCATGTATGTTGAGGGATAGAAGAATGAGACACTGGTCCAGGGTTGTTGCAGGGAGATCCAGGAGAGCTTCCCTTGAAAGAAGATTAACCGAGTCATCAAGATATCTCAGTTCGATCAAGTCTTCATCCTAAGAGAAGGAACTTAACCTAGTGCATTGGTTGAGTCCTTCCTGAATTTCCTCAAACTCCTGTACGGTCAGGGGTCTTGGTAATTTTGAGGATGGTTGGTTTGGTTTTGGGTATGGTTTTAGGTTCCAGAGTTGGTGGTGGTGGTGGTGGTTTAGATATTTATGGTGTGAGTTGTGAGGTGGTTGAAGGGGTTGGTTCAGGGGTGAAGGGTTCATCTATAGGTTCAGGTTTTATAGGGAAGGGAAAGGGAAAGGGTGTAGGTGGTTCAGTGGTTTGTGGGAATGGTGGTTGTTTGGGTTTAAGAGTAGGCTTTGGTTTAGGTGTGGGTTTGGAGGTCATCCTCTTACTTGCAGTTTTCCATTGAACCTCCTGCCGGCTCCCCGTTCGAATGTCAGTCTTTATGTCACTGACATGTTGTTGGAGAGTCTTTATAGCCATTGATCCTACTTGCCTAGCTGAGAAGCCATGAGCTTTTAGATAGGACTTCATCCAATCCCTATCATCATCTTGTTTCGTAGCTAGCTCCTCAGCCTTCTCCTTCTTCTTCTCTTTCTCTCTCAGCTTCTCCCCGGCAGCCCTCTTCCTTTCCTTCATGATTTTCTCCTATTCTTGTTTGAAGAAGAACAAGATAGTGTCAAACTCATGAGGAGCTAGGTCTTCTTCCTTATATCCCCTAGAGCAGAGAAATGTTATTTTCTTTGCTCTCACCTTGGGTTGAGCCTTGATCTTAGCATCTTCTTTCTTCTTCCTTCTTTCCTCCCCCTTTGCCAATCTTGCTGCTTCTGCTTTCTCATTTTGCAGTAAGGTTTCCTTCTCTAAGTTGACAAGATCCTCATAGGGAAGTAGAAGAATTTCTTCACTTTGGATCCCAAGGTTAAGGATCCTGTCAATTAGCTCTGCCCTTCTTTTGTTGGCAAAGTGCTCATGAGCAGCTGCTGCTTCGGTTGCTGCCTTTCTACTGTCAGCCAACAGCTTCCCAGAGTCTACTTTTCCTTTGTTCTTTAACTTTTCCAGCCTGTATTCCTCCTCTAGCTCTTCAGCTATCAGCTTCCTCTTTCCTTTAGGGTTTAAGGCAGCTGATGGCTTAGGAGACTCAGGTTTGGATGGTTCAGGCTGGCTGGGCAGAGGAGAGATAGTGGCAGAGAGATTTACTATTACTTCCGTGACTTCAACCTCAGCCTCGGAAGAGATTTCCATGGATTCGGAAGTATATTTGTTTGCCTCGGAAGTAGATAGTAAACCTTTTTCGGAAGGGATTTCCTTGGCTTCGGAAGGGATTTCCTTAGCCTCGGAAGGAATTTCCTTGGCTTCGGAAGGGAATTCCTTGGCCTTAGAAGGAATTTCCTTGGCTTTGAAAGAGATTTCCTTAGCCTCGGAAGTAACTTTACTTTCTGGCTCTGCCAAGTCAGGTGCTTGGCCATCGGTTTGTGCTTCCCCTTCAAAGTTAATCTCAGGTTCCACACTCCCCTTAGGTTGACCAACACCCTTCCCATAGGTAGAAGGTCCAGTTAATCTTTGGAGCTTTTTAGCTCCAAAGTAAGTAAGAGTATGATCAGGGAGGGAATGTTCAGATGAGGACTTCATCAGAAACTGGTCTACAAGATTGATGGAAGTGTTGTGTTCCATCTGAACAGAAGAAATTGGCTCAGGAAGGGTATGTGCAGGAGAAGCTGGGATAGAGAAGGTGACTCCAAGAGGAGGGTTTGTGGCAATGGGAGGCTCAATAAGGGTTGATGCCTGCTCCAAAGAGTGAGCAGCCATCTCCCCCTGAGGTGGTACCTGCTCTAAAGAATGAGCAGATACTCCCTCAGCAGATGTTTGATCCTGCATATTCTCCCCCTTTTTGGTAGCATAATCCTGAGAGTCAGATGAGCTAGAGGAAGAACTTGCAGAGACCTGGATCTATACATTCCTAACAGATCTCTCTATCTGTTTCTCAACTTGTTGGGCCTTGAGAGTGTTAATCTTAAGTTGCTGAGTGGTAGATCTACTTTCTAAAATCCTAACTTGAGATTCCAGGTTTGCAATTTTACAGAGTAGATACTTGATGGTTAGTTGCATACTACCCTCATCCTTATTGGAGGAATCATCGGGAGATGAGATAACATACCTAGTATGCTCATTCTCACCACCTGATGTGTTTTCTTGGCACCCAGGGGTTCCTCTGCTCATCCATGTCTCCTTTAGAAACATGAATTTGCAAAGTTGCCGTGGATAGAGTCTGATTGATGTTACCACTGTCCTGAGGGACTTATGAAGCACCCTCAGTAGTGGCATCTCTATCCACATGAGTCCCCTCCACATCTGTGGGACTCATCTCAGTACTTTCTTCCTGATGTGGGTTGAAAATCAGGGGTTGCAGAGAGCTCTGTTAATCAAAAGAGTGGTGATAAGGATTAACTTCACTGCTCTGTTGCAGCATGATTTTCTCATCAGGACGGGTTAAAAGGTCAAGAAAAGATTCAGCAAATATATCTAATGACCCGGGACCTTGGTCAGCACCTAAGGATTCCCCTGCACTAGTAGTGGATTCCAAGATGTGGGTGTCCCTTTTAGGCTGCTCAGGAGAGTGTTATGACTCAACCTGAGGGCTTAAGGTTTGGTTAGTGGGCTCGTCTGGCTGAGACTGAGTAGACTCAACCATGACATTGAGGTCTATGTGGGAGGAAGTCGAGACATCAGACTGAGAGGGAGCCCATGTTTCCACTCTAGTCCTTTTGGGTTGAAGAGAGGGGACTTGATTAATCAGAGTAGATTGATCAAGGATTCGTTTTGGGCGTCTATGATAAGTGAGCTGTATGGGACGACGGATGATGGGTGAGTCTGGTGGGGGCTCATCACCTGCTGGGTTGATAGGGATGTCACCAAGAGCCATAGGCTCAAACATACCTCGGGGCAGATCAGTGAACCTGCCAGTGAAATTAGGGGAAACCTTCTTCAAAATCTTGAAGACACCAGGCTTCATGTGAGGAACCAACAGTGAACCTGATCCAACTTGCAGTTTATGAAGTGCTGGATGAACCGGGGATACATGTAGAAAGAATCCCTAGTTAGATTGCTGATTAGGTTCATCAGCACAAACTTGGAGTAGTTGAACCTTCGGTTCCTTACCATTCTAATGACCAGGCACCCGAGATCATATAGGATTTGATCCCATCCCCAAGCCTTGTTTGATAGGCAATGGAGGACTATGTGCAGAAGGAACTTCCAGTTGAATGTGAAGTTGTACTTATATACAGTCGACCTCTACATATTTTTGCCATAGCCCATTTGAATGTAGGTTTCTTCCAAGTCTGTTTTAGGGAAATCCACAAGGGAACCCGCATCATGGAGCTCTAGATGCTCTCGAATGGTGATTTTAAGAGATGATCAGCTCCTAGCCACTTATCATCGACCGAATAACCCACTGATCATTCAGAATTTCACTCCGTCCATTGGCCCAGAATTTGGCCATATGGTTGGAGTAAACGGTTGGGTTCACGTTAAGGGCGGTGAAGTATGTTGACCGGGTTAGGAATTGGATGATTGGAGCATAGTCAACATCCTTGGTGGAATCAAGGAGCACGACCTAATTATGTTAGGGATTAAGGGCAATTGTTTCAGAAATTTGGTTGAGTGGAGGAGTAGATGACGAAAATGATGTATAATAGGGATTTTGGGAGGTTTCTGGAACGTGGGTATTTTGTAACGGTAAGAAAAGTGGGATAGTCGGAGGTTGTGTATAAATGGAGTAAAAACAATCTTATCGGATAGGGTGAAAAGATATGAAAAGACAATATAGGTTTGTGATAAGATTTAGGCGGCAAGATAAATCCATTTAAATAATCCAACATCATTTCTTTTTGCTGACAAAATTTCACTTTTTACAGAGTAGGGCCCGAAAATGTTTCCATTACAGTAAATTTTCTTCCGAGGGTTAAATTGCTTCAAAGGAAAAACACTTGTGAATTCCTTAAAGTGTTTCTTCCGAAGCAAATCTTTCCTTCTGAAGGCAAATGATGTCCTAAGACATATTTGCTTCCGA
>BJCO01362328.1:0-16478 GCA_018326465.1 Flaveria floridana
ATAATCATACTGTCACGAAATAATTCACAAAATCAGATAATATTACATCTCAACCCTCATTCGGTTAGGTGCAGGAAAATAGCATCACAACACTCATCCTGTTGGTGCAAATATTCTTCTAAATAGCGCTACTAATATTATCGGACGGTTCCTCATTCGAACTAATGGTTGTATCACAAATGACAGTAAGTCTCAAAATATTTTTAAAAATAATACATCAACACAATCAGTATGTTTTTTCTCCCAAAAACTTTACGAATACCAAAAGGTCAAAATGGGGCTATGAATCTCACCGTGTCTTCAAATTGGAACCTATAAAATAATTCATAAAATTAGACATAAATTTCTTTAAAAGTTTTAAAACCTCAAATTTAATTAATTTTTGAAAATTCAACTGTAAAATAGTCAAATAATGTTACCATAAAATTCTCAACATTTATTTTATTATACATAAATACTTATAATTATTTCAAAGTCTCCATAAATCACCAAAATTAGCTACGGTTATCCAAAAATCACCAAACATTTACATAATGTTACTTCTACAATTTGTATCTTCCCAAAATTTTCTGGATGTCCAAGTCCCAACATATTTATTTCTGTAAATCTCACAATATTCCTGAAAATTCACTAAAAATACTTATATATCTCCAAAAATTATGAAGGTTACAAGATATGTTTCTTTAGATTTATCATATCTTCATTTAATTTTTCACGATTTATGGTATTAGTTAAATATTTATTTAGATTTTTCTACTACAGATCACTTAAAAATTCATTTTTCAACCATACTAAT
The DNA here is from genome assembly GCA_018326465.1 of Flaveria floridana. Lineage (NCBI taxonomy): Eukaryota > Viridiplantae > Streptophyta > Magnoliopsida > Asterales > Asteraceae > Flaveria > Flaveria floridana. The sequence continues at coordinate 797 of BJCO01362328.1, forward strand.
GAAATAAAATACCAAATAATTCCTGGAGATTTTATACTCCAAAAGGGTCATTATGTGATTTTTACATGATTTTCCCGGATTATTTTGTATTTTTTAGTATTTTCTTTATTTTTACTATTTAAAATAATTTTGTATAAATTGTTTTATTTATCATAATTTTGTCAAAATTTACAGAATAATATTTCAGTATATAAATAAAGATTTTTCAATATTTATTCCCACAATCTCATTTGTTTAGTATTTCTACTAGATTTTTCTTAATATTTCAAGATTTAATCTTTATAAATCCAAAATATTCTTTTGTCACAAGTTTTTCTAAATTTTTAGTAATTTATTACTGTGATTAGAGTATTTTAAAATATTTTAAGGTTAGTCTTGGTGTATTAGCACCAAAACTAGTTATATATGTGTTTATAACACATATGTAATATTTGATTTTCAAGGTATTTAAAGAGAATAAAGAAACTAAACCTTTTGAGTGGTGTTTGCTGCTTTAAAAACCGAGAGAATGAGCTGTGAAGATGGTGATGATCGTGGTTAGTGATGATGGTTTAGAAGGTGGTGTTAAGGTGGTGGTTACGGGTGTGATGGTTATAGATGGTGATTGTGTGAGCCGAGAGGTAGTAGTTGGTGTTCTAAGGGATCGGGAGAGAGGGACAAAGGTGATGTATGTTGGTGGTGCTACGGTTGATGGTGGTGTTGATGGTTGTGTGAGGTGTTCCGAGAACTAGAGAGCAAAGGTGGTGGTTGTTGTGTTTGTGATGAGACTGAGAGGTAGAGAGTTGGAGTTGGTTCTTGGTTATGGTGTGTGGAGATCTAGTGTGCCAAGAACTTTTAAAAGGATGCATGGGTCGGTTCTAGTGGTGGGGACTCATTAATGAGTTTAGATCCTAGCTTGGGTGAGTAATCATGTATAGCCTAATAAAGTGTCTCATTCTTAAACCATAAGGTGGAAGGTGGCGGTCTAAGGGATGGTAGGGTGGCCGAGAATAGTCTTTTGGGATTTGCCCCATTTATTTGAATCTAAGAAATCTTGATGACTAAGGATACAAGGTGATAGGTGGCGGTTTAGAGGGAGATATGGTGGGAATGCAAGGTGGCCGAGAGTTGCTTAGTCAAGATAAAGGTGTAGGTGGCAAGTGAGGTGGTGCTTGGTGTTGCAAGATAACCGAGAGGTTGCCACCTTCTCTTGATGGTTATAATTGCGGTAGGCCTAGGTGGTGAGTGGTGGTGATAGTAGGGTTGTGTGGTGGCGGTCTAAGGGGTAGCATGGTGGGAATGCAAGGTGGCCGAGGGACCTTTGGGATTTTGCCATATTCCAATCTTTGTAATGATGATAGTTTGATGATTAATGAGCTAGGAACACAAGGTGGCAATTTGAGAGAAAGGTTAGTGGCTATGGTTGTTGATGCACATGGGCCGAAGGTTCTAGGTAGTGGTTTGGAAGTATGGATCTTAACCGAGGGGTTTGGGAGGGTAGTTTGGTGTTTTAGTTTAGTGTTAGCTAGCCTTAGTTTTTAGTTAAGTTTTTGGGAGTTAAATTTTGGTTGTGTTTGTTTTGGTTTTGATCCTACTTACTTTATATATATACATCTATACATATACGCAGAATATATAACCATACACAGATAAGTATAAGTCCAACTTATATATATATACATACATGTAGAGTATATATATATCATAAGTAAAATATATGTGTACGTACACAAACATGCATGTTTCATCTTCATGTATATACTTGCATGCATACGTAAATTTTCCATTATTATGCATGCATGTAAACATGCACACGTAAAAATTATGTTTATATGTATGCAAAACATGCATACGTAAAAGTTCTATTTATATGCATGCAAAACATGTATACGAAAAATATATAAGCATGACATGTTTATATATGTATTTTGCTAAATAATGTTCGTAATAAAATCGTCTATTATTTTTAGGGTTGTCACATGATAGTTGTAAAAGGTAGCTTGAATATGATTTTGATGATAATCCTATAGTTATTAGTAACAAAAAGATTTAGCCCATTGTTGCGTTGGATCATAGTTATGATTTTTATTTAAAAAAACATTCTTATCGGGTATGTAAGTAACCAGCTTTTGTTGGTTAATGTTAAATGTCGCCTAATTGTTTCTATTATCTCACTTATCTGAATGTTTGTCTAATTGGGTATGAAAAACAGTAACATTAAAGTTCTAACAAATGTTCATGAGTAGAGTGAACTGCAATGTGTGCTAGAATGTAACAAAAAATTAATACAAAAAATAATTGATAAGGGGCACTTTAATGGAAAAAAAATGAATATGCTACATCGATTTAATTACATAAACCGACATATAAAGGAACTGAAGTCTATTGCTTTTAATGTTAGGTTGCATTTTTATTAGTCTATTCACACCCATTACTGATAGTTTGCTTTTAATATTAGGTTGCATTTTTATTAGTTTATTCACATCCATTACTGATAGTTGTTCTGGACAGGTTAAAGAAATTGAGTCCATATTCGGGGCAAGAACCATAAAATGTATAGGTTAATCCTTAGTGCCTTGCTTGCCTGATATTCGGGACCACACCCCCAACCCCCGCAGAAGGAAACCCATTGCTGAGAAAATCCTATGGCTTAGCTCTGAGCATTTTACTAAGAGTGAGAGTTGAACCTATGACTTCCTCTTATTTAAATGTCATGAGTATTTCACATTAATCAGTTGGACTAATGATCATTGATAAGATCTAGTTTACTTAACTTTAGATTATTTAACAATATAGTATAAAAATGGATTCATTTCCTCCGCATTGACAAAACCTATGATACCATCACAGTGAAAAAGGATGGTTGATGTGAGATACTCCAAAACTTCATTAAAATAGAAAAAGATCTTGGATTCACATCCTACCTGTGATAAAAAAAAGAGTTTCAGGCTGGAACAGATGATTTTTTTTCACCAATTGCCTGTCAACGATCCAATTAGTCATTAAAAAAATGATAATTTCTTTTTGAGTAAATTTGAAGATATATATGCAAAGATTTTGTTAGCCGTAACCCTAAATTAACTTTACCATGATTAAACATATGCACAAATAGATACCCATTTAAGAGGTTGTACGTGTATTTAAAACTACAGAACTATATATGGAATATCATAAATGTGGTAGGTTGTGTATTTAAATGATGAGACTTTGGGTGTACGTACCTTTTGCTCGTTCTCATATGTCCTTGTGAAATCCCTTTGACACTTGTCATCTTGATCTCCACAACCTTCAAACTTATATCTTGTTACATAAGCACATAGTGCGACCACTGGTCCACTGGTGGTGACCAATATGAGGTACTTGGGTGTTGGTGTGAGCCCTGGGAATGTTCCGGTTTATCATGGCACTGATGCGAAGGCCGTTGATCGGAAGGTGAGTCTCGTTGAGTTGATGTTAAGGTTTATGATTTGTGTTCTTGCTGTTGTTGCTGTTGTTCTTGTTGCTACTGATTCTCAAGTCCAAGAAATCTTTACCATCAGGAAAAAAGCTAAATTTACAGACATGAAATCCCTTGTGTAAGTCTACATTTTATGTTTTCTTGTTTAAATTTCTTTATTTTTTAAGATATACACTTGGTATTTTACACCAAAGCGCGCCTGTGGTGTCACAATATCAAGATGTGCTGGAAACTGTCTCTCCGGACACGGGCGGTCCAAAAGAGGGGCGACTGCTCAGGGCCCAGTCTTCGAAGGACCCAAAGATAAACAAAAAAACAAGATATATTATATATATAGATATAATATCATTTAAGAATTCATAAATGTATTTTGAACTACAAGAACTTTTATCAGCACATCTTTTTTTATGTTTTATTTAAAAATAATTAAAATATAATGTTTAATCGTCTCTCTTGAAGTCTAAATCCTAACGTCTGCCCGTCTCCTCCAGATAATATTGTGGTTCAAGTTTATGGTTGTCAAAACTCTAGATTGAAAAGTAGATCGAATTAGAGGATGTGTGAGTTAGCTATTGGTATGTAATATTGTTTAATTTGTACGCTCGTTTTCTTGATTTATCATAGGTTATTGGTGGTGGTGAATGCGGTGGCGGCGGCTTATTCACTAGTGCAAGTGTTAAGATGTGGATTCAGTTTGGTTACCGGAAGTGTGCTGTTGAACAAGCCATTGGCTTGGGTTATTTTATTCGGTGATCAAGTAAGTTTTAGTTTCATGCATGTGCTCCTATTGTTTTATGTTGTAAGTTGTGCATTATGAGTAATTGTCATATGCATGAACTCTTTGCACCCACCCTCTCATCAGCTACTTTTGTTGAATATTGAATGTTTTCATGTGAAAGACATTAGAGCATACTGATAAATGCTCATATCTACCTCCGTTGTGTGTCAAAACTTGCTCATTTATAATGATACTTATTACATACTGGTGAATCTGGTGATATGACATATGGTCACTTGGTGGTTGAGATGATTACTGTTTAACATTAATATTATAGACGATAGTGCAGTGGCGGAACTAAGGGACGGTCAAACGGGTCCACCAAAATTCACTATTTAGAAAAATCCGTCGGAGGAAAATATAAAGTTTGACCTTTCAAATTGTCGTCATTTTATAAGAAAACGTGAATATTTACCGAAGAAAACATTATTTTTTAAAGATAAAAATATGAACTTGTAAAATTGTGTTATTTTTGGATTGTCAAGACGTACAATGTCTAAATGATTTTGCCATTCTTGGCTAGTGCAGCTTATCGCTTACACGATGTTAGCTGCACTCGGGGCTGCTTTACAATCGGCTATTTTTGCTAAATTTTCTGAACCGGAGCTGCAGTGGATGAAGACGTGTGATATGTATGGCAAATTCTGTAACCGAAGTGGAGAAGGGATGGCAAGCTCGGCGGTTGCATGGTTGATCATGGTGGTTGTGACCGGCATATCGTCGTTTAGCCTCTTTCGGTTGTATGGTGGAACTAAGGGAACTAAAACAGGTGCGGGATGGTAAGTAGTACTGTAGAGAATGTATAGGCATTAGGACTAAAAGGGTAAGTGAAAAACTGAGGTTGTGACTTATTCCTCTACATATATGAATAAGTGAGAACTAAGTACTTTTTGAGTGGATTTTGTGCTATATAGTGGTCATATGTTCATGTTTACATAACAAAAATGAAATATGATGCGATTCTGTTGCTTGCTAGTATAGATTTGCCCCGAACTTGGGTTGATAATATTATAGCTCGAGGTTAGGGGTACATTATATTGTGACGGGTTGTCGGGTTGAGTAAGTGTCTAAGTGAACATGAACACAATGGCGGAGCATAGTTGGGACGCGGGAAGGGGGGGGGAGCATAGTCGGTAGTTTTAAACTTTAGTCCGGTAGTGTAAATTTTTGGCCGAGTATGTTCCTTAATAAAAATTAATTTCGCGCCCGCACCCCTTACGGGATTGTTCAAGCTCCGCCACTGCCTGAACATAAATTAAATATTATACCGAATACTGAAAAACAACTAGATAACTGCAATAAAGTTTTGTTATTTAGGTTTTGACCACTAAGTTATTTAATTTACATAATAACCCCTTACCAACTCAATAATATTTTGGTTATGTATTTGACAAAGTAGCCCCTTCCAAACTATAATAAAGTTATGATGTTTAGGTTTTGACCACCTAAGTTATTTAATTTTACATAATCTTTTAAAATAGTCACACTAAAGTTTATAATTTCTGTATTTTGGTCACTTAAGTTTGCATTTTGCACACCTTAGCTACTATTATTTGTACGGTTTTGATTTTGGTCATATAACTTTTAAGTATGTAAAGTTTGTAAAGTTTGGATTTTGGCTATCCAAGTTTTTAAGTTTATGTTTTGAACATTACAGCTACAATAGTTTGTAGAAATTTAATTTTGGCCACTTAAGTTTCTAAGTTTGTGTTTTAAACACCTTAATGTGGGAGAAAAACGACCAAACTTCCACGGCATAGTGTGAGTGGGTAACTTTCGTTCGTTGATTTTTTTCAAATGAAATGCACGCCCAACTTTAGTTTTTTTTATCAACCTTCCTATATAATTATATTTTACATCAAAGTTAAATTCAAACACACGAGTATGTTTCTGTCATCGTAGATGAATCAAACCGACTACGAGTGATTCATCTCCGTTGCTGGTATTGGTATTATCAGAACCGTTATCTGCATTCACTATTATGTTTGAGGTGAGATGAACCGATAACGACCAAAATCAAGCCGTGTAACATGAGGAAAACGATGAAAGTCTCGCCGCAAAACGCGACCAGAAAAATCTCAGTTTCTAACATCTAACTACTGTCAACAAATCTACTCCTTTATTGATCAACAACTTCCAGCTCACCTAGTTGACTCGTATTTATTTCTTCTCTTAAAAAGATTCTTGACCCAAGGATCAAATAAACAAACACAAAGAGGCATATATCAATGCATCAGTTGAACTAGTATAATGATATTTATATCTTTGACCAAAAAATATCTCCAATGAACTATTTCCACTTCCACTTACCTAGCCACCTTCTCACACCTTTCCTTTTGTACTTAACACAATTTTTACTAGCCAACAAGTAGCACACCTCTTAAGAATTTTTTTTAAATGATGTTAGCTTCTAAACCAAATATGGTTTTAGTCTTTTTATGTGATTCTTTTAGTTTATGGGTGTTCCGTGAATGGGATTCACGGATCTAACCTATATGGTAAAAAACAATAATCCCAAATCCTATGATTCCATGTTAGGAGACCAATATTGCATCCGTAGATGAGAAATGCGGATATATAGCCGTACTTTCGTAAATGGAAATCGTAGATGTCCTTGACTCCGTTAAGGTCTTAACTGCTGTTAACGTGTCGTCATTGAAGTGAAGATTCATGAATGGGGTTCACGGAAGTAAACATGTCATGATATCAGCTTTACCATCCTTACTACCCCCATCTAATCACAAAACCCACCCACACTAGATAAAAAAAAACAAACTTGTGAACCCTAGTATCACAGCATTCACGTTTTATTTTTTGAAGTTGATGGAAATAAATCATTGATTCCGTAAATGTCATTTTTGAATCTTCTGTGCAGCTGCATCAACCATAATTGTTAGTTTTTCTCGTGATCATCTTAGCGTTATCATTATTGATCGTTATATTGATATTGTTCATTCTGTTACTAAAGGTTCTTTGGCTCAACTGGCCATGCATATGTCTCTTTGGTTGTTTCTTTTTTTTTTTTATATATAGCAAGTACTTATGAGAATCTAGGAAATGTGTGAAGAAAGAGTTAAGTCCAGTTTGATTCATAGAATTCTCAGGAACTGAAATTGAAATTGATAAATTTTCTAACTAAAGTCTTGTTTGGTTGGTTAACGAATGAAATTAGAATTGAAAGTTTTTCTCACGTTCATTGGAATTCACATTCATTCTATCTAGCCATGGAATGTTTAACATTCCAATGACAATGTTCAAAATTAACATTTTAATTCCACTCAAAATTGACAAACCAAACACGTTATCAACTTGAACAAGATTTCAATTCGAATTACACTTTCATTTCCAATTTCAATCAGTTTACAAAATATTCTACGAACCAAATTGCCCCTTATAATAAGGTCTAGGAATGAATGATAAGGATTTAGAAAAGCTAATCTAGTGTTTAAATAAACTTAGACATTTATGTTTTTCTATTAACAATGTCAAAAAGAACTAGCTGATGTTAATTATCTTTAAATCATTTAACATTGTCTCTTATTATTATACTTTGTGACGCGTTAACTTTAATTGGGTGAAGTGTTACACTTATTCTACACAAACAATTCATCATTTTTTGTGATCATTAATCATCAATCCTATCTCTATACCAACGAATAATAAGGAAAAGAAAAATAAAATGATTTAAAACAAAGAAAAATAAAAAAAAAAATTATTGGAAAATTAAATATAGAAATGCAAAATCTCAATCTTTGTTCATTTTCTAATGACAAGTTCTACTACACATTTTTAGAACCTAAGATGGATAGTTAGGAAAGACTAACTAAATGGCATGAATTTTCTCAATTTTTTTAACGGCCAACGAATAATTTTTAAGTCCGGTTACCCGGGTAAACCCATTGGGGAAAGACCACCACGTTCGCGAACACAGACAGCGCTGGTGACCCGATTCGCCCACTATTCCAAGGGAAACCCATCACCCAAAGGCCCACTGTGATAAAACCTTCAGCCCACTTGGAGCATATTGCAACTAGTGAGACTTCAACCCATGACCTCCACTTTAGAAAGTTATAGGAAGCCTCCTCCTAAACCAGTTGATATGGTAACTTTGGAGCTAGAGTTAGAGTCATACTTGGGCATGATTGGAAGTTTTAGATTCTTTAGGAATCCACGAAGCATAATTTCAGCAGCTAATTATAACACTTTTCAGATTAAATTTTATTTTTTAGGGTCTAGTTATTTAGACATCCCCAGATTTTAAATCAATACTCAGGTACCCTATACGCCGCATATGGGTGCATACGCCGCATATAGGGTGGGTTTTCGAGGAATGTTTTCATTCCCTATACGCGGCGTATGGATTCATACGCGGCGTATATGGAATAAAAACATTCACTGACATGTTCATGTCAGACGCATGTCAGAGGAAAGCTATACGCCGCGTATAGATCCATACGCTGTGTATAGGTTCCAATTTTTTTTCTTGACTTGGCTGAGAAGATGATGAACTTATACGCCGCGTATGGACCCATACGCGACGTATAGGTTATGGTGTTTATATTTTTGTGCTATTTTTACATATATTTTTTTAAAGATCTTTGCGTATAGGTTATAATGTCGACTATATTTGCATGTTCAGCTTGACATTTTGTGTATAAGTTATGTTTTGTAACTTATTAACCGACAATTTTAAATATTAATTAACCAATAAAACATATAATACAAACATAAACTGACAATATAAATAACAAAGTTTTTAAATACAAAACAAAATAAAACTTACAATGATACTAATAATATAAAAACTACGACGAGTCTAGATAATGTCGAGGCGGTGGCAACTCCGGATGATCAATACCAGCAGCGAGAACATGCCAATCCATAAGATCCTCAACTCGATTGAGCCGACGACCCTGCTCCCGTAAAGTCGTAGAAATATCCTGCATAAATGTCTCCATACGTGCAGGCAGTCTCACATCTCTATAAATATGTCAATGGGACTGTGGCTAGGTGGCAGCTAATGTGCTGGCGGCTGGTCATCCGGCTGCTCGTCGGATGGTGGCTGGTCATGCGGAATATGCTCCTGCTGTTGCTGTGGATCGTCAACGTCGAGCTGTTGAACAGGTGTCGCTGCCAGATCTCCCTGGGTCGAAAAGAGAATCGTATGCCACCCGAAAACTAGCGTATAATACGCATGCCGAATAACGTACGACGATCTAATCTGACCGGCTCGATCGAGGGAGATACGTTAGCAAGATACCGAGGAAGATAACCAAAAGAACGGGCAATCACCGTGATGTACGCGCCACCGTACACCGCTCCTCGCTCCTGGCGATGATAATACTAAGCAAAATACTCCGCAAAACATCTCGTCAGGTTGCATCTGGTCCCCGTAAGCAAACAATATAAGTAAAATAAGTTCGAAATGGTACACCACTCCCGACTCTTGCCATGTCCCGTGATGGATGTGGCGATTATGCGATGCAAGTAATTAATGAGAGGATTTCTAATGCAGTGACCCTACCCTTAGTCCTCTTAAATGGACCTTCGGTAATCTGAGGTCACCAATCTCTCAATCGAGTCTCCTCCATCTCAGTAATAGTCTAGGTGAATAGAGGGGTAACAGTCTCCAGCTCAAAATAAAGTCCCGAGATAATGGCAAACTGCTCTATGGACATCTGATGTGAATGTCCACATAGCATAAACGAAATCTCGAAACGCTCATCGTCCTCCTCCATCTCATCGGGACGGATATAAATAAAGATGGATAGAAACTCTACCGTCAGCTCCCGGTAAGAAGGTGAGAACGCAATCTCAAATAAACGACTCCATGGCGTATCGTCTCCGATAATACCACCAAGCCTATCGCGCTCTCCAAGCTCGGTCATCACCTCCCAATCGACGGCTTTTTGACGGCTAACTCTTCTAAAAGTTGTTACCGCACATAAATCCACTTATTTTCATTAAACCGTAAGCCTAAAGCTATAGATCGAAAACCACAATTCTCATCGTGTCGGACATCTCATATACGTGAAATATGCTGATGAAAGATGGACGAAATCCAATTTTTTAACTTGTTTATATTGTTTAATTGGTGATCTCCGACAATCGATGAAAACTCATTAGTACTTTGTGATACTTTAGAAGACGTTGAACGGCTACGTTGTATGGCGGACTTCTAAGGCTTTACAGCTGAAGTTGTTCTTCCGGTAATGTGAGACGCAATAAACGAGCTATGTCTCGGCATGTCACACGTACTTTGTTGAGTGTCATACTTTTTATTGTTGAACCTTTAACGTTGGACGTCCGCGAATATCTGTTTGAACAACTAGCGCTATTTTGTTATTTTTCCATGGATACACAATTTTTTTTATTTTTTCCACCAAACTAAATTTTACAGCGATGGGTTGTGTCATTATTTGTTGTTTCACATATTCCATCTCTTCTTCAATATCGACTTTTTCATCCACCATATATGATGGTTTTATTTTATCAAGCTTTGTTCAAAATACGCCAATTGCATCTAATGGAATTTTAGTGCATGCATTATAAAGTATAAATTAATATATAATTCGTTACTGTAACAGAAAAATGATAATAATGGAGTGGCTATTACTAGAATATTCATATTTTTCCGACCGACAAGCACAAGGCAAGCCATAATTAGTAAAAAGATGACAACCACATGTTGCATTTTCTGAGCGCATCACATGCAATTTAGTGTTTTCGGCAATTAATAAATCAAGAGCTTTGTGTGAAACCTTGCCTCGTAAGTACTCAAATAGCGGAAGTTTATGATGATTCATGATTTTAATTTTGCTTGTCTCAAAGCTTTATTTTAAATTTACCTCTTGTGTGTTCACCAACAAGTCTATCCAGTGAGCTATTTGTTGATTTAAGATATCTTTTTAAATTTACATGCTAACTCTCGACCATATTTATTATGTGTTGGCCAAAATTGCGGTTTGAGTTAGTCCAGGATGATACAAATATTTTTTTGTAACTCTCTAACCAGTTTTTGTTTATATATGACAATACTTCTGAAAATATAATAAAACATAATTGTTTTTCTCTATTTGACAGTATTGTATGTATGTATGTATGTAATGAAAAACTTACGTTCTCGCTTTGCTTCAACTAGTCGTTCGTAAAGAAGGTTATAGTTATACTCGTAAATCTCCGACGTGGGAGACTTACACAAACGTGACCATGCATATTTAAACTTTCTCCAGTCATCTTTCGTAAAACTTGCTTTACAGTATTTCGTGATATTTTTATTTATATATCACTTGCATAAATACTTTGAAGCATTAGAAAATACTTTAACACGTGCGTTCATTAAAGCAAGATCTCTGTCTGTTATTATGACGCACGACTCCATACACCTGCTTAACGTATCTTTCAATCTATTAAGCACCCATTCAAAATTATCTTCTCGTTCTTTACTAATAAACGCATGAGCAACACAAAATGTCTTGTGTGTGGAGGTCACACCAACAATCTAAACAAACGGAAGTTTGTACATGTTTGTTTTATATGTAGCATCTATCATCAGTACGTGCGAGAATGCACACCAAGTGTCGTATGATTTAGAATGACAAAAAATATATCTTCTACGAAATTGGTATCGAGATCTTCTCGGGTGTAATAAACGTACCTTTTAGAAGATAAAATGTTTTCTAAAACTAGCATTGGTGTTTCACCTACTTTCTTTTCACTTCTTATCTTATATTGACCGTTGTATATGTCTCTGGTTATTTATGCGTTATCAGGATTTTGCTTTTTTAAAGCTGACAAGATGCTACGAGGCTCCATGTTCTTATTAGTAAGCTGCTCCATCAAATTGTATTCGTTTTGAGAAAACCTTCTTACAAATGGGTGCCCCTCCATATGTTGAGCGGGATCATGGTTATGTTCGTCACTTCTCACATCTAATTTCCAGGAACGACGTTTGTTGTCGTATATCCCTACTAATTTAAAAGGACATCCGATATTTTTGCTACCAGATCGTCTAACTGTTGCTTTACTTTTGTGTTCGCCACCACGATCATAGATAAGTCATACCCTTACGACCTGACCTTCTTTTTTCTTTGATCTTCGTGTAATAATAACGTAACCATTATCACGTCCCCTATTAACAGCCTAACAGACTAGCTTATCGAGTGATAAAAATTCTTGAGACGTTTCAAACGATACTTTCGTCGTCTGATTTTCATCACTCGAGAGAAAGTTTATATTATTTTGTTGCGGTCATAACTTGACTCTCGACACAACTCGAATTCATCATCGGGAACATATGATTGGTTTAAATCTGGCAATCGTGTCTCGTAAGAGATTGAACATACGAATCATCTTGATTACTATCCGCCAAGTACGAAACGCTTGAATATTCATTTGAATATTCACCAAACAAATAGTTACCATCCCAAAATGACATAATAAACGAATAAAAAAGTGTGATATTTTGAGAGAAAGATACGTTTAAGATTTTCACGTTTGAGATTTACAGATATCGAAAGCATTCTTATGTAGTTAAAAACGAATCTTGTGTCCTGTCATATTTGCAATTACTTATACGTGGCATATAGAACCATACGACACGTATAGGATGTTAGTTGGAACCTATACGCAACGTATGTCCCTATACGCCACGTATAGGCTTGCCACGTGTTCCACGTATGGATCTATACGCTGCGTATATTCGTACCTGGTACCTAAACGCTTTAAAAGGACATCTAACACCTATACGTGGCGTATGGATCCATAAGCCACGTATAGGTTGTTTGTTGGCACCTATATGCAGCGTATGGACCTATACACCACGTATGGGCTTGCCACGTTTGCTCTGTATAGCGCCATACGGTGCGTATACTCGTACCTTGTACAAAACACTTTAAAAGTACGTCTGACAACTATACGTGGCGTATGGGTCCATACGCCACGTATAGTTGGGACGCCCAAGACGTAGGCGCATGACAACTATACGTGGTGTATAGGTCCATACGCCACGTATAGTTGGGACGCCCAAGACTTAGGCGCATCAGCACTATACGTGGCGTATGGGTCCATACGCCACGTATGGTTGGGACGCCCAAGACTTAGCCGCATGAGCACTATACGTGGCGTATGGGTCCATACGCCACGTATAGTTGGAACACCCAAGACTTAGGCACATAAGCACTGTACGTGGCGTATGGGTCCATACGCCATGTATAGTTGGGACGCCCAAGACTTAGGGGCATGAGAACTGTTTAGGGACATGAGCACTGTTTAGGCGCATGAGCACTGTTCACACGCATGACTTAGAAAGAAAATAAGGTTACGTGGGTCAACTATTTCTTCAAAATAGCTTTTAGGTAAACTATAACTCTTACTTCATTTATATACATACTTACATACACATAAATGTCTTGATTACTTAATAATCATTTCAACTAACTCGGGTTCCACGGTACTATCAGTTATGATAAAAAATTTGAAAATTATTCAGCTTAACCGTAACTGAATAACACCGATGGAACTCGAGTAAGTTGAAAAGATTCTTAAGTATCTAATTCAGATATATGTATATATATATGTAAATACTTACTGAAGTAAGAATATATAATATTACCAAGTAAATTATTTGCGAGAAGAAAATGTTGAACCGTATAGCCAAATTTCTTGCGATCTCAAATCGAACCATCACTCATGAACGAATGAATTTGAGATTTTGAACCTTTACGTTTTTTAGACGAGCGAATGTGTTCGCATTGCCTGCCTTTATATACAAAACGAAAATGGACACATATGGGGAGTATAGGTCCATACGCCACGTATAGGTCTGTGGCGTATATGACAAGTGGATAGGTCCACGACTGCTCCACCGACATCACCGACATATGGGGAGTATAGGTCCATACGCCACGTATAAAACCTTGACAACAACTGATGTGACGTGGAATGTCAGAAATTAATGGTGCATTAATGGTCGATACCTATACGTCGAACATGGGCCGCGTATGGACCCATACGCGGCGTATAGGTGAGTGTCGATTTAAAAACTTAGGTATCTCTATATTAGGACCCTTCTATTAGGACCCTTTTTTAACGGCAGGCAGAAACAATTTACTACTAAAACGGAACATATTCTTATCCAACAAGAAACTGAAAAGAAGGTGGATCCAATCAAATGAAAATGTTACTAGATTTTTTTTAAAATGGTAGTATTTCGAAAATAGGGTTGACAAGTGAGGTTTTTCTTGTTTGACTTTGAAAATAGGGGTACTCGCCCTTGGCAAGTGCGGGTTCTCAGACCTCGTTTCATGTGCACTGACAAGATTAAAAGATCGTTTCATGTGCACTGACAAGATTAAAAGATCGTTCATGTGCACTGACAAGATTAAAAGATCGTTTCATGTGCAAATCTTTTGTCTTTTTCCAAGAACTCGCCCATGGTAGTGCGAGTTCTCAAAAACCAAGTATTTATTCAAATATGTTTTAATTTTTTATACTTTGGTTCCGGTCTAAAGTCATAATTTACATTTGCCTTGGTAATTATTTTTATTTTTCTTGAATAGTTTATAAAACTATGTTTTGTTTTCGTATAACTCAACAAAGATATATTTTTACTAAAAGCATGTATAAACTCGTTGGCAAGGACGAGTTCTTAGGCCTCGTTCAACGTGCACCATCAAAATTCTTGTGTTTTGTCTTCTTTCTAGAACTCGCCCATGTTATTGACGAGTTCTCAAAAACATATATCTGGTGTCTATCGATTGTAATTCATACTGTAACTATATCTCTAAACTCTTCTTTTATATTTTACGAAACATAGTATATAAATTTGAAATTGTTCTTCATATAAATATATATATTCGGAATAATATAAATCGTTTCAATTTTTATAACCACCCTAGGGAATTATTGAATGAGTTGAATTAATTTGAATTTTAGCGTTGAAAGAAACATAATATATTTGACCTCACTTTTTTCCAAACAAGACTTAAGTTGAAACATAGACAAACTCAACCCGACTCATTCCCGAACTAAGATTACGTCAAAAGTATAGTAACTTGAATTTATATCGTTGAATGAAAACATATTAGATTTGACTCAACTCGTTCCCAAATTAAAATTTTGAAACATAGCACAACTCGAAAGACAATAAAAATAAGCATGTAAACGTCCGGTTTGTTTTTAAACAAAATTTACATCCACTCATAAAGGAACTCAAAATTATAATGACACGTGCATAAAAATAAAAATATAAAAAATTAGTTTTTTTAAAGTTACAATGTACATAGGTAAACCCGAAACATATTATACACTAATGTTTCATAAACCCCAGGAGTTTATAGATGCTTTTAGTGAAATTATATATTGATTGAGTAGGAAGAAAACAAAACATAATTTTATAAACTATTTAAGAAAAATAATAATAATTACCAAGGCAAATGTAAATTATATCCTTAGACAGTATAAAAAAT